>MU227512.1:36291-65188 GCA_018584345.1 Thuja plicata | reverse complement strand
CACATTGGAATAGTCAAGTGTATCCCAAGAGGTTGTAGGACCCCTTGGGACACCCTTGAGTGTTCCAATGTGTTGAAAGGGGTCATGATGACTTCCTAAGGGTCCTACGACCATGATAAGGTGTACTAGGACCCCTTGGGTCCCTCTTTGACCCCTGAGAACACATTTGAATACTCAATTATGTCCCAAAGGGTCCTACAACCTCTTGGGACACACTTGAGTGTTACAATATGTTTAAAGGGGTCATGGGGTCTTCCCATGACCCCTTTTGGAACATTATAACATTCAAGTGTGTCCCAAGAGGTCATAGGACCCCTTAGGACACAATTGAGTGTTTCGATGTGTCAAAAGGGGTCATGAGGTCTTCTTAAGGGTCCTAACAGTTGAGAAGGTGTACTAGGACCCCTTAGGTATCTCTTTGACCCTTGAGGACATATTAGAACACTCAAGTTTTTCCAAAGGGCTCCTACGACCTCTTAGGACACACTTAAGTTTTCCAATGTGTCAAAAGGGGTCGTGGGGACTTCCCATGACCCCTTCTGAAACATTAAAACACTCAAGTGTGTCCCAAGAGTTCATAGGAACCCTTGGGACACACTTGAGTGTTCTAATGTGTCCCCAGGGGTCAAAGAGGGACCCAAGGAGTCCTAATACACCTTATCACAGTCCTAGGACCCCTAGGAAGTTCCCATGACCCCTTTCGACACATTGGAACACTCAAGTGTGTCCCAAGGGGTTCTACAAGGGACCTAAGGGGTCCTAGTACACCTTATCACAGTTGTAGGACCCCTAGGAAGTCCCTATGACCCATTTCGAAACATTGGAACACTCAAGTGTATCCCAAGGGGTCGTAGGATCCCTTGGGACACAATTGAGTGTTCCAATGTGTCAAAAGGGGTCATGGGGTATTCTTAGGGGTCCTAATGTGTGAGAAGGTGTACTAGGACCCCTTAGGTCCCTCTTTTAGGTCCCTCTTATTTGCAAGAGTTTTTACCCATGCAACCCTAGGTTTTACAGCTTGTATGTAAACCTTATCACAATCAACTAGAAAACAAATATCATCCTTATAATTTTCAACTAGTTGTTTAGGAATCATGTATCTGCTCTGCATTTTCTGTCTAAATTTCTCAAAATATCTATCCATGATAATTCTCATAATTATCTCCTAACTCATTTATAAATTCATTTATCTGATGAATTATGGGTCTATCCATCTTCCATGCTACTGTGCCTTTAATAGGAAATAACTTCTAAACATAAAAGAATATGCATACTAGGAGAGAACCGAATTTACATGGATTTTTTTTTATGCCCAGATGCTTTCCGTATTCTTGCTTAGCTGAATGAGCTGCAACTCAGCTAGGTCAAATTCTAGATTGTTTTTCACCACCTTGTATGCTAATTCCACAACTTCACAATGTACGCTATTAGGTTTGATGGAACTATATATCTTGTGAGATATCACATGAATGCCAAATTTCAATTCCATGTCAGTAACTTCATTCAGTCTCATGCCTCTATCATCCCACTTGGAAAGAGTTAACTCAGCTAGCTTATCTTTTGTTAGGGTTTCAGTAGCTTTAGCTTTTTCAAGCATGGGATACCTAGTTACTTGTTGTATCATTGTCTTTGTAATATTTATAGGTTGTTCCAATCATATTTGCATGTCATGAACGCGGATGAGAATGAATATAATCCTTTTAATTTGAAAATTCTTCGGCATGCACAGGATGTGGGTTAAACCTTTAACCTCTAGATACTTGTGCTTGGGATTTAGATTCCCACCTACGCACAATTTCTCATATACTGAATTCATCTCAATTGTTCCAATCTCCTGGATGTTGAAATGATAGAAGTTTCAAATATCATTTACCAGTAATACCCTTGGAGGAATTAGGGAGTGAGCTCCCAACAGACCTACTTCTTCTGCAACTGCCGGATAAATTTTAAACTTTGGAGGGTTACATACAACAATTCTTACCAACATTTTTTATCCTTTCTTAACCTTGCTACTGGATGTGGATGCCATATCGCTCTAACATTTTCATCAAACTTCACTTTCAAACAAGAGTTCACTCTAAATTGCTAAGGGCTCATAATTACTCTGCAAACTAAAATCTTTGTAAATAATAACCTTTTTGATTCATCATTTATAAGAGTTATTACCGTTAGAGTATTGCATTAAATGCTCTATACATAGTAGCTGGCATAGCTCGGGTAGTTCTCCCAGGCTTACTCAAAATCTCAGAGAAAATTGTCTTCCTAATTATTATACAACCCGACTCATCTTGGTTAAGCTAGAGTAGCTCAGGTGTAACTAAGATCCTGACTCGGTTAACACCATAATCTATCCTAATGCATCAATATGTGGATTTGGACTTGTTAGCATATCTGGAACTAATATATGATGGCTTGAATACATAGTTCCAGTCATTTCAATGTATCTCTATTCTGTGATGGTAGATCCACCCAACTCACTATCTTGGGTGCCATTAGATCCTTCATTTTTTTGATCTAAAATTTCAAAGGATTTCCTTACCCACTGTTTATTCATCTAATTTCTGATTTGTGAGACCTTGTATTTACCTTTCTCAAAACCAGTATCCACTTTGTCTCTGTTCATACAATTTCTACTTAGATGACCGAGTTGTTTACACACATAACATCTCTTAGTAAGATTTCCCTTTTGGAGATGAGTCTTTATTTAATTTGCACCAATGTGTCCATATTCTCCATAGTGAAAACATTTGTACCATGTGTTTTAATCCCAACCAAAAATTGCTTTGGTCAATTGTTCAACAGAGTTCCATTTCTTAGTTCTACACGTGGAAGATCTATGACCTCATTTGTTACATTTGAAACAATTTCCTTCAAACATAGATTTCTCAGTGCATTAAATTTCTCTATGTCCATGTTTGTTGCAACTGTAGCATTTTCCATTAAAATTTGATTTTCCATTGCTCCAAGATTTATTTGATGTAAGCCCTAACTTGCCACAGTGGTTACAAGTAGGCTTCATGTTCTTTTGGGATCCTTACTTTGAGGATACAACTTGTTCAGTGTTACCTAGTCCAGTTTGTCCATGATGTATGACTTTTGTTAACTGATCTGTACTACCTTGTGAATTCATCATACTTTCATTCGCTTGCCTTTCAGTGTTGACATCATTATGTAGTCTTTCATTTTCTGTTCTCAAGTTGACAACTTCTTGATTTGCATTATTGATTTGATTTTCCAAATCTGCTTGCTGGAGTGACAAGTGATGGATTTCATTTTCTTTTTCTTCTAACCTTGTACTCAGCAATCTTTTGTCTTCTTGTGCAAAATTTCTATCATCTTCTGCTTGATTCTTTTGTTCTATGATTTCACATAATCTGACTGAATGAACTTCTTGTCCTCTTTCCAAATTTCTAACTTATTCATGTAAATTGAGATTCTTTCCAAGCAACTCTTCAATGGATGCAACATCTTCTTTAGAACTTTTGTCTTTGCCAAATTCTTCAATTCTTTCTTCTATGTAATCCTTTCACTCATTTGTGTTGCTAAATATTTTCTTCTTTTCAGGGAAAGAGAGATTTTCTCTTTGAATTTCTTGATCTGATCCATGGCCATTTGTAGATTTATCTTTTTATTCTAAATGGCTTTCTCTATTCTGTATACTTCCATTGTCTTTGATCTTTTCTCAAGATGTTAAACTTTTGTTAGAGAACCTTTAGCTCTGATACCAATTGTTGGAAATATATTACATACAAGGTGACTGAGAGAGGGCGTGAATTAGGAACCAATAAAACTTAATCTTCGCTATTCACAATTAGATTATCTAATCTGATTTGCATGCATAGAACTAAAATGAAAGAATCACACATAACACATAACACAATAATTAGTTACCTAGAAACCTTCCAAATAGAAACTAAAACTGGGGTGGGGATGTTACCCACAATATTAAGTACTATAGTATAAATTTAGCCTGTTAGAGCTTACATTGACCATTTATGATGGCCTACCCTATTAAGAGAAATAAATACTATTAATTCCACCTTGTTAAAGGATTTGATACAATACAAAAGGTAATGCAACTCTGTTAAGATATTTACAAAGGACTTTTAGGACCACCTTGTTAAAGGATTTTTCTAATCGACCTGTTAGAATTAAGCAGTAGATGTTCTTCTTTGGAAACTCTGATTTGCTGAATGAGATCCTTTTTAATATAACTGATCACCTAACTTTGATATATGAGTCTCTATTGTGCTTTATACTTCTACAATCTTCTAACCAATATGCCATATCGTATTCGCATATATACTTCTCACATATATCTTATAGAAAAAAAAAACTTCATAAGTCAGCTTCCATTAGACATAATGATATTAAACAATATATGCAAAGTTTACCCAATAGTGTCACTCAGGTCCAAAATTCTACTCAGGTGACACACTGATACTTGAGTAATGCTGATCACTTTGGTCACACTGATCAGGAAGGCAATACTGATCACTCGGGCAATACTGATCACTCGGGTCACATTGATCACTCGGGAAATACTGAGTGACTATTTGTTTTTACACTAATTAACAACATGTCTTGCCATAAGGTCTACATTTCCAACTTCCAAAACCAATCCCAAGTGGTTGGAAGGGATTACAAAGTGTTTAAGACTCTTAAATGCAATTTTGCACCAAAACACAACTAGCCGCTAATATTCAAAAATTTGAACTATTAACTTATGTTTTTTGTATTTTATTGCTTTAAAATTATTAAATACTTTATGGATTCAATTCCTAATTGATACTAGGACCTAATTAACTCCATCTAATTAAATTAAATCCCACTTGGCACTATTGGTCACCCTTACATCATTTTTGGTTCTAAGTCCTTTACCAGGACTTCTAGGACTTATTAATAATTTATTACATTCTTTATTAAAAATTGTCATTAAAGGCCTCAATACACCCCAATTCACATTTAGGGATGGTTTACATTTATTTTAATCCATGGTGTCACTAGGTGTCTTCATGGATGCTCCTGCACCATACACCCCACCTTGGAAAAAGTTCTTGTCCCAAGAACTAAGGGACTTGGTGTTTGTGCCTCCCATCTTCCTTATAGGTGGTCCTCTCTTCTTCACCTTGTGAGTCCTTTGTTCAACCTCCAATTTTTTCCTCTTACTCTTCACACCTACAAACAAAGAGTGAGAAACAAAAGAGTATTGGAACTAAGATCAAAGTTGTCATCATGCTGCTGCAAATAGTGATCTTGTGTTTCTATAAACTATCCTTGTAACTACATCCTTGGAACAGATTGATTCTTCCTTGTGTCTTTCATTGACACCTCTGCAATTTTCTTCATTTCTTTCTCCAAAGGGCACCACATTTTGTTAATAAGGACACCATATTCATGCCCTATTTTTTGTTTCACAGTCAATGCCTCATGAATGTCTAAAAACTCATCTTTCAAGACCAATAAAATGGTCTTAGGTTGCTGCTCTGTAGTCACCATCTTATCATATTTTGGAATCTGTAAATCAACATATGTTTTAGCACCAAAGACAATGATTCTACCAACTTATTCTACTTGAATTGGAAGAGGTTTAAGAGTGAATTTTCTTCCCTCCTTGTGCACTACATAGTAATTCTTCAAACCATAATGAATGGTCTTTCTTGAAGCCTTCCATGATCTACCTAAGATGATGTGGCAACATGTCATGGGAACTATATCACATAGAACCCTATCAACATAACCCCCAATTGAAAAATCTATGAATGCTTGCTCCTTAATCATAATATTCTAATCATTACTAGCCCAAGAATCCCTATACAGTCTACCAATAGGAAATTTAGGTAAGTTTAACTTATTTATCATCTCATAGGACACTAGATTTTCAAATGAACCAAAATCTATGATAACCTTGCATATTTTTCCATAGCATTTACAATTTGTTCTAAAGATAGATACCTTGGGTATATGTTGGATAGGTGACCTTACCATCAAGAGACACTCACATTCTTTAGGATATTCATAGTCATGGTGTGATTCTTCTTCCTCTTGTTGTTTATTGTTATCTTCCCCTTGGACCAATTGGACCCTCTTATCATTCTTCTTGGCTTCTCTTTCAAGACACTTGTAGAATGGGTGCACTTCTTCACCACACTTATAGCACTTTCCAGGGAAGCTCATTCCTCTAAATATTCTTTGTTCTCCTTTCTAATTTGAGACTTTCTCTTACCATTCTCTTTGTGTCCTTGGCCCCTTTGCCCTTGTTTTGTTGTCCTCTTGATCTTCCTTGCCTCTCTTGTCTTCTTCTAAGCTTGTCCTCATCTTTTATTGCCACATTGTAGCAATCTTCAATATTTATAGGTGTGGCCATGCTCATTTCATCTTGGATGTTGTACCTCATCCCTCCAAGATATCTAGCCACCTTCTCTTCCACATATTCATCATGAGAGGCTCTAATGTCCAGCTCGTGGAATTCCTCTATATACCTTTGGAAATCCATGTCCTTCTACTTAAACCCTTGAATCTTATTGAAGAGTTGAACCTTGTAGTCCTCAGGTAGAAACTTCTCCCTCATTTTGGTCATCATTCTAGGCCATGATGTGATCTTTGGTAGAATTTTCTTCCACCTTTCTGCTTGTAGGCAATCCCGCTATAGCAATGCATGACCCTTAAGTCTTACTTTTACAATCTTCACTTTATGCTTATCTTCAATGTCCTCAGAGTCAAAGTGGTTCTCAAAATCACTGAACCAATCAAGGAGGAATTCCTCATCCATCTTCCCATCATACATTGGGATCTCTTCTCTGACTTTGGAATCTCCTCCTTTAACTTCCTTCGGGATATTCACTAGTCTAGCATCCTCAGGATCCAACCTTTCTTCATTAGGTTCTTGTTCTTCTTCACCTTCATCATCACATGGTTCTGAATCCCTCTTCTCAGCAAGATGTGTCAATCTTTCAATGACTTCTTTCAATCTCTTGTTCCTTTTTTCTTTCTCCATCACCATCCTAGCAAGCTCCATGTTTGTCATCTTTGGAGGCATGTTTGGAGCCTCTTCTTTAAACTCCTCAAACTCTAGTCCACACATACACACCTTGTCTTCCTCCCAAAGCTCTTACTTTCTCTGATACCAATTAATGCAGAGGCTTGGATACTTTTAGCCCTTGCACAATAAGACTCTACACCTTTGTATGACAACCCCCAAGGTTTGGCAATGTGCCCAAGGGATTCCACGTACTCACATGGGCTTAATTGAATTCAAACAATTAAAGACTCAAAATAAGTCTACTGAAGGCCTTAAAACCACTAGATCAAATTTACTAGATAGGTTCTAAATCCCCTTTACTCTCTTTGATCAGATTTTTACAAACAAGCCAAACACCCAAGTAACCCTCCCTAGTAGCCCTATTTTTCCTGAATTTTGGACTTTTGGACTAGACTTTATAAAGCACTTGAAAATTAAATTATATATTCAGATACCCATTTAAGAGTTACACAACATATGTGAAAATGAGATATGACTCTGTTGGACCAACTATGCATACAATTGTTGACTACAAAATCTCCACTAGGCCTAAACGGGCAACTTTACAAAAGAAACTACCTAAACTACTTATCCCCAGACACTATAACATTTATAAGTTCCTATTTATGTCTAAAATCAAAGTATTACAGTATTTTTTTGCACCCAAAACCTTCCCAAATGGTCAAACTCCAAATCCTTCACCAAATGGCTCCAAAAACTAGTGCCTTCTAGAAAATGACCCAAAACTCACTTACAGAACTTATCCTTTTGGATTCACCATAATTTTGACATTTACATGTTCTTCCTCAAACAAAAAAATGCCCTCCTTAAGCCATATCCTATGCTGCTACACTTATGGCATCAAATTCCATGCATTTTCATGCACCCAAGCACTCCAACTTGCCCAAATCAATGATCATCTGGAACATCTATTTTATTCCTACATTATTATTCATAATTACATATGATAAATATAAAAAATTCATCCCTAAGTCACATTTAGAACAGAAAGGGGATGGTTATACCATTTTGCTTAAGAAAACAATGTGAAAATGGCTATCTACAACACTTTGAATATATGAAAGAAAACTTTAGAATTAAATCCTTCTAAGATGGATACAAAAAACTTAAAATACATCCTATAATGCACATAAATGATCAAAACATGAAAGAAGCACAATAATAGACCAAAATATGCAAGAAACTGTGCATTTTATTGCATTTTTAGCCTATAGGCCATACAATCACTTCTCCAATTCATTTCTATCCTTTCCTAATCATTCATGGGTGTTTATAGACATGTTTCAAACTTCAAAAACTGATCCCAAGTGGTTGGAAGTGATTACAAAATGTTTAAGACTCTTAAATGTAATTTCCCACCAAAATACAACTAGCCGTTAATATTCAAAAATTTGAATTATTAACTTGTGTTTTTGGTATTTTATTGCTTAAAACTTATTAAATACTTTATGGATTAAATTCCAAATTTATAATAGGACCTAATTAACTCCATATAATTATATTAGATCCCATTTAGCACTATTGGCCACCCTTACATCATTTTGGGTCCTAAGTTCTTTACTAGGACTTCTAGGACATATTAATAATTTATTACATTCTTTATTAAAAATTACCATTAAAGGCCTCAATACATCCCAACTCAAATTTAGGTATGGTTTACATTTAATGTAATCCATGGTGTCACTAGGCGTCTTGATGGGTGCTCCAACACCATAAACTTTCTATAAAAACTTCCCAATCCATGAAATGATCTTACCTCACTAACATTCTTAGGTGTAGGCCAACTAAGTATGGCTTCAACCTTCTCTAGATCCATCTTCAAACCATTAGTTGAAATCACAAATTCCAAATACATAAGTTCTTCTTTCATAAAGGAACACTCCTTCAGATTTATCAGCAACTTTTCCTCTTTCAATCTCTGCAACACTTGCCTTATATGCATCAAATGCTCTTCTCTAGTCTTACTGAATATCATAATATCATCCAAGTATACAATCACACATTTATTCAAGCATTTATTCAAAAATTCATTCATTAATATCATAAAAGTACTCGGTGCATTAGTTAAACCAAAAGGCATAACCAACCACTCATACAAACCTTCCTTTGTCTTGAAAGAAGTCTTAAATTCATCACTTTCTCTGATTCTGATCTAATGATATCCACTTTTCAAATCAATTTTGGTAAAATATCTTGCTACACTCAAACAATCCATTATGTCATCCATTCTCAGTATAGGAAACCTATACTTTACTGCAAGCTTCTTAATTTCTCTGAAATCAGTGCACATTCACCATTCTCCATTCTTCTTAGGTGCCAACATAGCAAGTACTACACATGGACTCAAACTTTCTCGGATCAAGCCTTTATTGAACAATTCATGAACTTATTAGTTAAGCTCTCCATTCTCGGTTGGTGTTAACCGATGTGGTGCTTTGTTTGGTAAACTAGCTCCAGGAATGAGATCCATACAATGACTGATATCTCTCATTGGTGGAAAACCATCAAGTACATTATCTAAAATTATCTCCTTGTACTCAGTGAGTAAATTTTCAACTTCTACAAGAATGTCATCTTCTGTATTCTTACTCGGTTTGTTAGGAATCAAAGCATAATAGATATCATCTCTTTTCAAATCTTTAACAAACTATCTACATTCCATCAAACAAACTTTCACATATGTACATATCTCACCAATAGATTCTTCAACCAAAGGTAACAAAACTTTCTTCTTACCATCAACCCAAATAGAATATCTATTCAATCCTCCATCATGTATAGCATGTCTATCATATTTCCAAGGTCTACCCAATATAATATGACAACAATCTATAGGCATAATATCACACAACACCTTATCATAATAATTTCCAATTTTTAAATTCACAAAACATTGTCCACTCACCATTAATGTTTTCTCATCCTTCATCCATAAGATCTGATAGGGCTTCGGATGCTTCATCCTTTCCAACTCCAACTTTGCAACCATTTCCTTAGATGCCAAATTCTCTGAGCTTCCACTATCAACAATCACCTTCCAAAATTTGTCTGCAACACTACATCTAGTCTTGAACAAAATTTTCCTGATTGGATCTTGCTTATCCTTCTCACTCCATAGTATCCTTCAGATCATCAGATTATCTTCCTTCTCAGCTTCATTTGGTGACTCCTCTTGCACCACTGCATTTCTCCTACTACTAGCTTTATTTCTTGCATTCTACATTCAAAGGATTTATGTCCTTCTTCACCATAATTGTAACAAGTTACTTGGAATCCTTTTATGCTATAACCACCTCTAGAGTAATTTCCTCTTTCTCGGTATGAACTTCCACCTTTCCATTCAGTATTTTCTTTGTCTTGAGATGTTTCTAAAATTGAATTGTCTGATTGAGATCTACTATTTTCACCATGAGATCAACCTCTTCCTCTAGGGAATCTACCACCTCTGCCTCTTTGTCTTTGTTCATATCTTTTGTTCAACTTTTCCTCAGCTTTTAGGGAAAATTCATGTCTCCTCAATGCTCTACATCTTGACAAAATTGATCTCATCATGTATAGAACTTGTCAAGTGATTCAGGTATCTTGTTACTCTTTCTACTTCATTTTCAACATGTCCAAATCTGATGTCTAATCTATAGAATTCCTCAGTATAGAATTTTGCAGATTTATCTTTCTGCTTCAAGATTTTCATTCGCCTGATTAGGTTAATTTGATAATCACAAGGTAGAAATTTTCCTTTCAATTTATTTACCATCTTATCCCATACCTTGATTTTGTCTTTACCTTTCTTCTTTTGATCCAATTCTAGTTGTTCCCACCATAAGGATGCATAACATTTCAACTTTGTGCTTGCAATTTTTACCTTCTTATCCTCTGCTACATTCTCCTATTCAAAATAATTTTACATCTCAGTTATCTAGTCAATCAATTCATTAGAATTCAACTTTCCACTATACTCAATAGAATTAAACTGAGGTGTGGACTTCAAAATTGTCAAAGCTCTAAGGAATCTCTCTTCCTCCTGATTCATCACAGGTGCAGGTGCAGGTGAAGCTTCACCTTGAACCTCTTCTATCTCATCGTCACTAACATCACCAAGATGTCTTCATCTACGTTGGTCTGTCTCAACAGCTTCCAATTTAGCAGCCATCTGTCTAAGCATATCAACTAGACCTAGATCTGCATTTCTTGTCCCATGAACCATCTTGAATCCCTCTACAATTGTAGGTCAGATCAGAATCTGCTACCCCACAATAATACCAACTAGGGTTAGGGTTTACAAGAAGGAACTTAGATCTCACCAATGCTCTGATACCACCTAATGCAAGGTGGGGATGGATATGGGGCCTAGGGCTCTCCCAACTACCAAACCACCTAGCATAACCAATACAGAAGCCAAACAAAATAGTGAGAGAAGAAAAACAGATTCCCTTTATATTAATATGATAAAAATCATTACATGTCAAGATGGAAGGATTTATTGGTTTGGGCCATATAAATTCAGTGAATTACAATATAATCTTCATACATGCAAGGTCATAGACCTACTTATCGATAATTTAGCCTTTAAACTGCTATCCAACTTATCATGCTCTAAGTACTATTTAAGAACTGCCTCGAGAAACAAGGAACAAACCTGAGTGACAAGAAAATAATTAGGCATGTCTGAGGGATAGAACCTAAGAAACAGAAACAAGCATACCCAAGCAACATAACCCTAGCAACAGAAACAAGCATGCCCAAGCAAAAAATCCCAAGCAGCAGAGACCAACCTGAAACAAGCATTACCCTGCAACAAAGCCGGAGTAAGAGAGTACTTCCCGAGAAGCCTCCGAATTAACTAAAGAACAAAACAAACATATTTTCGGTTGAGTAGGATTTCCAATGACCCAAGATACTCCTGCATCACCCATAGAAGCTTCTTACTTCTATGGCTGACTTAGGTGTGGGAAAACTCAAGATTGCTTCCACCTTTCTTGAATCCATCTTCAAGTTGCCCTCGAATATTAAAAAAAAACCAAGTATACTAACTCTTTCCTCGTGAACTCACTCATCTCTAAATTTATTGTCAACTTCTCATCATGTAGTCTTTTCATTACCATTTGCAGGTGCTTAAGGTGATCCTCCTTGATTTTACTAAACACTAATATGTCATCTAAATATACCACAACCCATTTTCCAATGAAGTCTTTCAACACTTCATTCATTAATCTCATAAATGTTCTTGGGGCATTGGACAACCCAAAAGGTGTAAAAATCCACTCATAGAGTCCCTTTGTGGTCTTAAAAGCAATTTTCCACTCATCTCCACCTTTAATTATTATCTGATGGTACCCACTCTTTAGATCTATTTTTGAGAAATACTTAGCTCCCCCTATACAATCCATCAAATCTTATATCCTATGGATTGGGAATCTATATTTTATAGTAATCCTATGTATGGCCCTAGAATCTGTACACAATCTCTAAGTACCACCCTTCTTTGGAGATAGGACAGTGGACTTATGCTCTTTCAAATCAACCCTTTGTCAAGTAGCTCTTGAATTTGGCTAGCAATTTCTGCATTTCGTTGTGAGGTCATTTTATAAGAAGCTTTATTTGGGAGTGAGGCTCTTGGGATGAAGTCAATATGATGACTAATAGACCTCTTAGGTGGTAGGGTATCTACTTGGCCATCACTAACTATGTCTTGGTATTGTTTCAACAACTCTTGGATTTCTAAAGGCAACTCTTCCTTCTTGCATCCCTTTTCAGGGTATGTGCAGGATCATGGTATGCCAAACTAGGCCTTAAGTGGCAATGAAAATTTTGAAAATAAGGGTTAGGAAAGTTAACGTAAAAATTTGGAAAAGTTATCAATCTTATATAAAACATGTCTAAGAAGAGAATCTATAGAAAATTGAATCTAGTTTCTAAGCTACTATCCCTTCTTTAGAAAAAAATATTCTATATGGTGAAATTTCAAATTTCAATGCAGTAATATGAAAATTTTTGGAATAAAGATAAGAAGAAAGTGTATGTCTGGCCACCTTAAACACAATCAAATGACAATATTTTTTTAAAAGATTCTAAATATAAGTAGTAGACTCATGTTCAGATGTGACATATATTTTTTTGTAATTTGCTTCAAAGTAGATAATTAATTATGATTTTTCTACTACAAATTTTTGAGAATATTAAAAATCTCATGTCTGACCACCTTAACTTAGTCTAAACCTCATCAAATTTTTTTTTTAAGTTTTTAATTGTAGTAGGAAAAGAATAGAATGTGACTCATGTTTTGGATTTCAAAAATGTTATACCATTTGAAAGTTATAGCTATTTTTCAATCAGTCTATCAATCAGGACTAAAAATATAAGTAGGCGTATGTCTCACCACCTTAAACACAATCGAATGATAATATTTTTTTACTAGATTCTAGATATAAGTAGTAGATTAATGTACGGATGTGACACATATTTTTTTGTAATTTGTTTCTAAGTAAATAATTAATTATAATTTTTCTTATCTAACTTTTCCAGAATATAAAAACTCTCATGTCTGACCACCTTAACTAAGTATAAACTTCATCAAATTGAATTTTTTTTTTTCCTTGTACTAGGAAAAGCATAGAGTGTGACACATGTTTCAGATTTAAAAAATTATATACCATTTGAAAGTTAGAGCTATTTTTCAATCTGTCTACCAATCAGGACTTCTTTTTCACATCACCACTTTTTGGCATACCATGATCCCGCACACACCCTTCGTCCTTAGGCTTTAGAACCAAATAAAAGCCCACTCCTTCTTCTTCCTCTAAGGTTTTCAATAATTCTTTTTCTCCTACCAATAATATTTTAGGATCCCCTTTATTCATTCATCCTTCTTCCAAGATTGACTGTATCTTGAAAGTCACTCAATCTTTCTTAAAGAATATGAGTTCTTGGATGTATCATGCATTGTAGTAGCTCTATCAAACTGCCAAGGTCTACCCAACAATAGATGACAATAATCTATGGGTAAGACATCACAAAAGTCTATCCTTATACCTCCCTATGGAAAATTCCACCCAAGATTTCTCATTGACCAACACATGTTGATCTTTATTCAATCAAGAAACTTTGTAAGGGTTATTATGTGGAATCTTTTTTAATTTAAACTTTTCAATAGCTTCCATAGAAATTATGTTATCAGTAGAACCAAAATCTATGATAACTTGAAAAAATTTACCTAGTACCTTGCACTTGACTCTAAATAGAGATCTTCTTTGGCTTGGCACTTCTCTAATGGGCTCTTTGAGGAGTGTTCTTTGAATCATAAAATTATCCCCTATCTCATAATCTAAGGGTAATTTTGATGTCTTGATCCTTGAAGATTCTTCTTACACACAATTGACTCTTTTCTCTCCTGATTGTGATGTAGAACCCTTCTCAAGACAACTATAGGCAGGATTCCCATAGTTCTAGAAATTTTAGCATTTCATTAAAGAGTAATAAGATCATCTTCCCTCATTATTACATCCTCCTCTTGAACTGTTATTTGAACCTCTTCCTCTATTGTAACCACCTCTTGTGTTACTAGATTCTCGTTTATCCTTAGTGAGTTTAGATGCACTCTGATTTGTAGCCTCAAAGTTCCTTCCACCAAAACCTCCTCTTTTATTTTTACAATCTCTTCCTCTACCTCTGGTTCTACTTCTTGATTCTTGTTTCTTTTTTAGCTTCTCTTCCACCTTGAGAGATAACTAATAGCATTTGTGTACTGTCTTAGGGCTTAAGAGGATAATTTCCTCTTGGATATTCCACTAGATACCATTCAGATATCTAGCCACTTTTAGGCTCTCCTCTTCCATTACATGTTACATTAGGCATAACTTATGAAACTCTTATGAATAGGCACTCACTTATAAGTCTTTTTGTCTTAGATTTTGTCTTTTCTTGTGCAACTACACCTCATAATCATTAGGAAGATAAATTTCTCTCATTTTAGTCACCATGCCTTTCCAACTAGTTATAGGATTATTCCCTTATTTGATCCTTTCATCTTGGACAATCTTCCACCAAGTGACATCAATCCCTCTCAATCTTGTCTTTCCTATTTTGAATTTTTGATCCTCCATCACATTTTCACATTCAAGGTGATTTTTTAGTCCTTCTATCCATTAAATGACTACTTCTGGTTCCATCTTGCCACTCTATAGAGGAACACATTCCAAGGACTTACAACTCATAGCTTTTAAAGATTTCAAGAATGGCTCTTCTTGAAGCATAGGGTCTGGCTTGAGTATTATATCTTCCTCATCCACTAATTTAGGCTTTCCTTCAATCTCTCTCATAAGTTCACTGGTTGCTGCAGTCCTAAGCTGAAATTCTTCTAACTTAGTTTCCATATTGGCCAATTGTTCCTTTAGGAGTCTATTCTCCTATTTATTCTCTTCTATATCCTTTGATAGTTCAATATTAGTCACCATCTTTGATGAATCTACTAATTCTAGTGAAGATACCATCCAAACAACACAAGCCCAATCTTTATGCTATGACACCAATCTCATGCGAAATGGGATCTTTCTTTCTAGATTCATCTTGAATCTATTCTAAGGTCTCTCTCCTAGACCTCCTATTGTACTCTCTGTATGTGATAAAATTATACCTGCAAGGGACAACACTAAAACATGCAAACATCAAGATTAGCCATTAGAAACAAGATTCAAAGAGTTAGCATGTTTAAAATGAAATCCCAAAACAAAGACTTTCACCACAACCTCCGATGAGCCAAACAAGGGCACCCAATGCCTTGTTGATTTGCTCTTAGAGATTATTGTGGGTGTGCTCTCCCAACACAATAACTTAATCCTGTGCTATTTGATCTAAAAATGCAACTAAGAGAGTGAAAAGCTTCAAGAACAAGTATGAGGAACTTGTCTCAAAGCCATCACAAATGATGATATGGATGCAAGATTAATCTAGATTGATATGCAAAGTGAACAAAACTATCTAAGATTCATTCCATTATAAACCTAAGATGTGATATCTAGATTCAAAAATGAAATAAACATGAACCAAGACTACAATTGCTAAGAAAAATGCTAAATGCTCTAGAACTAAAATGGCATGATAACAATGCAAAAATAAGAGATGGTTTGCTCTTGGCAAGAGCCTCTATTTATAGATTTTTGGAGGGAAAAGAAGGACTTGGATGAGGTGGATCATATGTGGCATCCACATAGATGCCACATAGAGGACACAAGGGCAAAAGGGCAAGCCATGCAAAAGTCAACCCAAGCCTTTAAGGTTTGAGAGGCTCAAGGTTTGCTCACACATGTGTGAGAAACCTTGGGGAAAGGAGTGGGGGACAAAAGAGGGGTTGTATTTAAGGAAGTTGGTGGCTTCCTTTTTGAGGAGTTTCTCACACATGTGGGAGCACTCCATTAGTGCTAAAAGAGTAGGAATCACACTTTAAGTGTGATTAGTGTGTGTTTAAGTGAGAAAGTAGGTTTATTAAGAGGAATAGGTAGAGTAGGGTAGGAATAGGGTAGGTTTCTAGGTAAGATTAATAGGTTTTATTAACTTTAATCTTGGTTTAGAAGAATATTAGAAATGTGGGGAAATAAATAAATTTAAAATTTATTTAAAAGGGGATTTATGGAGGGTAATGTATTAAATAAAATTTAATACATTAAAAGGGATAGTATTTAAATTAAATTCAAATACTTAGAAGCATGAATCGTATTTAATTAAATAAATTTAATTAAATAGATAGAAGAATATAACAAGTATAATTAATTAAAATTAATTATAATGTTATGGGAATATTAATTAAATTAATATAAGGATGATTTTGGACGTCTACACTCTCAACCCTAATCTTGAGTCAAGTCACTAAGAACTTCTACCTCCTACTCAAGATACACATCCTATCAATCAGGTTCTTCTCAGTGCTAACTAGATCTTCTTAAGTGAATTCTATCAACTTATGCCAATACACTAATAACTCTTTGTAGGGTTGTTTCCTTACTCCCTTGGGTCATTTGATGACATTGTTGAGGAGTTGATTTCATTAAACACCCATTCAACCAATGAAACTTCTTAGGGACAATGTCCTTAAATGTAGGACTAATTGTGTATTTTACTGTATTTGCTTTATTTCCTCGATGAATTGAACTCCTCTACGGCTATCACTTCTCAGAGAGTTGTATTACCTCTCTATGGTTTTTATCTATCTATTGGATTGTGTTTTCCAATCCAACCCTACAATTTTTCCTCTACTATTTCAATTTCTTCCCTAGCCAGACTATTTCCAAGCTCACCTAGGGAAAGAGCTCAAAATTCATGGCTAATACTTCTCCTACCAAAACAAAAGGAAACATTATCTATAGTGGCTCCTCTTGAGTTCCATCTAGGCACATTTTTCTCCCATAAAATTAGGAACCTTGAGAATCCATGCTTATTTATAGTCCATAATTGGACCACGAACTTACAACTTACAAGAAGTTTTTGAAGAGATTACAAAATGAAGACAAAAGACTAAACTAGTTCTACACATAGTCTCTAAATAATCCTTAGCAACTAATAACAACATAAAAGATCAAGTTAAATCCATTAATCAGTTTGACTAATAAAAAAATGCTCAAATACCATTAAGAACACAGTCTTCTACTTCTGATTAACTAGAATTTCAAACACAAATACATCCCCCTCAAGATGATGCCTTGGGAGATCTTAAATAGTCTTCCCCTTTTTCCTTGCAACCGTTGTAACTGACCTAACTATATGTTTAGGAGAAAACAAATATTTATCATATGTTGAGCTATAGTACATGTTGAGAACCTTAGTACATGTTGAAAAATAGGACATGCCGAGCAACTTATTACATGTCGAGCATCAGGACATGATGAGCATCAGGACATGTCGAGCTTCAGGACATAGCGGGCAACTTTCTAAAGCTCTTAATGCCTTGGTTGGATTGTGAGAGGCCTACAAATCACCTCTTCAACACAAAATTAACCTTGAAACACTCAACTAATAAACTAGGGTGTCTATTCACCAGTTTGATCCATTTTTCCCTCTTAGGTAATTACACTTGAGTGAAGGAACAAACACCTTACAAAACCAACTTAAACAAATTAATATGTGCTAATTAGGAGAAGTATTTACAATGCAAGTACAATGACCATATTAGGAGTCTTTACAAAACCCTGTTAAAGGTGGATGGCTCACTGCCAGAGCTCACTGCTCAATAAGAAGAAGGCTACAACCTCCTGATAACAGATACTCACAATATTTGAATGTAGAATTGTTGTTATGACACTGCTTGTCTGATCAGTTCCTCTTGTGTGCTGAAACTCTAATCACTAGTAGAACTTTATCTTATATTGATTATTCTTTTTTCTTGGCTATCTTACATATAATCATTCTCTTTCAACCATTTGAAACTCTAATACAAAATACATGTTACGTATATGTACATACTCAATAGTCGTGACCGAAAACTAAGATATAGTCGGCCCAAAATCCACATACACAATGCTTCCAAGTTAATTAGCTTAAGCATTTTTACATGAGTGATAAAAATATCATTAAAAACATATTAAAATAGGTGCATAGCCATAAAAAAAACAAATTAATATGTGCTAATCAAAATCTGTAGTCGGCTCCATGCTTTGTTCTTCTGAACTGCTAGTAACACTTGGATTTGTTGTAACATCACCATAATGACATAATTGATCATGTGTGTGTAGACATACTATACTGCTGTATCCAAAAGCTTATATCTAAAGCTGGAGATGATGATTAGTTCATACGCATGTGTGCTGGTGCTCTGATCAATGGGTATATCTCTATCTACACTATCTTCTATACTTAGCCAAATTGTGATCCTCAAAGTTTATGAACTCACTATCAGAACTTCATATGACTTTGTTTCCATAATGACAACACAAAACTAGTCATATAATCTTAGTAAATTCAACTTGACAACAATCTCTCCCTTTTTAATTAATGGCAACAAAGGAATGTGGCCAAGTTACTAAACTTTGTCTTCATAATCAAAATTGTACTTATACTGATATATCTCCTCATACTATTTTAACTTTGGCTATACACACTATGCTCCTTTATATACTAAACTCCCCCTTTGACATTTATGTCAAAGGTGTCAAAAATTGAAAGTCTCTAAGTACTTACTCAGAGTACACATCTGGATATGTAATCTGTAGATTCTTTATTTCTTGGTGCCAAAATTCCTTGAGTGCATCAACAGTCTGAAGATGGGCGCATAAAGCATATGTGAGCTTCTCCATCTTTACCAGATTCATCCAGGGGCCTTGATCATATGTGACAATAGTTGCATCAATCTGTTTAATGTTCTAATTTACTACAGCTAAGGAGGGCACAAGTGCATTTCTCAGTTGTCTTTATCTAGTCCTTATCTTTCTGATCTTTATCTTGGCTTTCTCAATTTTATCTATCTTCCCTTGATAGATTTTGTTATAGATATTGATGTCTTGAGAGGAGGTTTCAATTGATTTCCTTATACTTTCAACCAAGATATCTTCTTCCTAAATCTTCTTGATGTGTTCAGAAATGGATTTTCCTCTATCCATACAGTTAGCTATCACATTTCTACCTTTTGCTGCTAACACTTTCAGAATTTCTTGACCAATATTCAATGAGTTGAGATCTAATCAGAAGTTCTTTGTTAGTTCATCCAACCTTTCCTTTTTGTACTTGTCTTCTGCAATTTTAGTAGCTGAGTCTACTAGACTTGTGAAATTTTCTTTGAAGCTTGTCAAGATGCTATCAACATCATCAACTGATTGAATATTTGCTAATTTCTTCTCTGTTGGCACTAGGTTGTTCAAAATTTTTACTGAGTCAAGAAAGAGAGGATTTCTCATAACTTGTTTCTCTTTTTCTCTCTCCATGGCTAATACACTTATTTTGATCAAATCTTCTTCTCCCCATGCATCTAGGTTTGTTGAGTCAGGAGTCAAACTTGACAACAATGATATTGACGGTTTGATAGATGAAGTGAATATAGCATTTTGAATTACATCCATACATTCACT
Source organism: Thuja plicata (assembly GCA_018584345.1). Lineage (NCBI taxonomy): Eukaryota > Viridiplantae > Streptophyta > Pinopsida > Cupressales > Cupressaceae > Thuja > Thuja plicata. Next base: position 45,100 of record MU227512.1, on the reverse strand, counting down.
TTTCACTGGGATCTCCACAGAGGGTGGATCATTAGGTTGATTACCTTCCTCATTATTCAAACCTGTTGAATCTTTAGTAAGAACTTCATCTTGCTGCAAGGAGGTATTATCAGTGCATAACTTCTCAGTTTCTTCAATGCTGATGAATGCTTTTTCAAATTTGTTCAAGTCATTATCTGAAGCTGACATTGTAATCTTAACATCATTAATCATAATGGTTTCATCTAAATCTTTTACTGTATCAGAGGGTAATGAAAATTTGGGCGCAGAATCCTCTGGACCTATCATAGGCACATTAAGAATCTCTGGTTCTTTTTCTTGTTTGGAAGGAACTGGAGTCTCTTTAGTTGTAAGTGCCCTTGAGTGATACATATGTCTATCCAAAAACACTTGCTCGAATAATTTTTCAGTCTCTTTTCAAAAGAACTCATACTCTTTATTCATAATCTAAAGAGTTCTTGTCTTGGTTCTTAGATGAGGTTTTACTAGATCTAACAATATTGCCTTCTCATCATGTGAGAAAATAGGGAGAATATTATTTATTGTTTCTTCTCTAATCATAATATCTTCTTCTATAGATTGTCTTTTTAATAAGTCAAGTATGTTCCATAATCTATCTAGAATGACTGTCTTAAGTTCCAAAACTGACCTTATAGCTGCCAGAACTATAGCTGCAAATACACTGTTAACTCTTCTTGCATGCTAAAACTTGTATCCAAGGATCATAGTGATGATTTTTATATCTTTCTCCACAATAAGATCAACCATCATTCCATGCCTATCACTCCTAGACAAGCAATCCTGCTCAACCTGCTTCTTTATATCTTTGGCAGTGGGAAGAACAAGACCAACTTTAGAGAGTCCAGTCATTTCATGAATGAGGTTAGTTGTAATACAAACTAGGACTTCACCAATCTAGAATAAGTCATCATGAATCCTACTAAGTAAAATCTTAGTCCATTTCGATTCATAGAACTCATGCGCATTCATATACTCAATAATAGGGTTCCCTGTGAGATGAGAGAACTCGTCTTTGAATGAGCAATCAGGGTTTTTCATAGACTCCATGACTAATGTTATGTTGTCTTCACCTATAGAATCCTTCTTACAGTAGATGTAGGCACGAATGTCTTTGACATGCATGACTCCTAACAGAGTCTTGGAAAATGCCCCTTCTACATGATCTAATACTGACTTGAAAGGGTGCTTCTTAAACACATATCTCTTTTTCTCATAGATGTCAAACACTACATGAGTATTCATTACTTACTTGTAACTTGCTTAAATAGGGTTCACTAATATTCTGAAATGATGCATCCGTGCTAGGGTTTTGTTTCAACATTAATTTTCTTTTCTAACTAACCAATGGTTATCCTTCAACACTTAGATGCTTAATTCTCCTATGCTCTCCAACTGCTTTGATCTCAAATGTAAAAGTGAAGATATAAGATCTTTTACCAACTTATAAATGAGTTACTGCATTTAATGCTTGTTGTCATAACACGGTTTCCATTGAGAATTTCAATCTTTGTTCTTGCTGAAGTAAAAGCTATGTGTCCATGCAAACTTCCTCAATTCATGACCAAATACATTAATTCATAGGCGCATACTCAAAGGTGAGTATACCATCCACGTAGGGGTTTAGAGCTAGATTAGCTCCCCCTATGATCATAAGGGTCATCTAACTAGAAGTATAAGTTGTGTCCACTATGGATGCATCTACTACTTTATTAACATCACCATATTTCTTTACTTCAACCCATATTTTGCTTGAATCTTATGTCACTTTCACAAACTTGACTTCTCCCAATTCTTCAAATAGAGATCCTTAAGACTTATTAGGTCTTTCTTGTCTTTGCGTTCTAGATCTTCAAAACCTTGAGATTTGTCCACCTTTGTTACAAGAATGATAGATTACTAGTAGCTTGTTGACATGATTAACCATGTTGCACTGTTTAGCTGTGTGTCCCTTGTAGTTGCATATCTGACATATAATATTTTGATAATTTTGATGTGATTGATTTCTCTGATTGTACTGAGTTTTACTTCTTTGATTTTGTTGTGCCTGATTTCTTAGATTTGATCTACAGTGTATGGCTCTATGTCCAAATTTGTTGGATGAATAACAATAACCATTGAAAGGTCTTACCTCTTTACGGTCCCTTGCCATATGTCCTTATTTTTTATAGCCATAAAAAGTATGGTTAACTAGTTTGAGTTCATCTTTAGGTGGTTCTGCTTTAGCCTCTGTAAGATTCTCAGTTGCCTTTGCTTCTATAGTTTCTCCTTGTGATTTCTTTATTTTGTTGTATTTATTTGTATTTATACTTCATTGTATCCAACACCAGTGGTATCACCTCTTAACTTTTGTGCATAAAGCTATGCTTGTCATAGATCAGAACTTGTGTGTAATTTCTCAATATGATTCTTGGCTTTTGTCAATTCGGATTCTATCTTTTTCCTTATGTTCTCTAACTCCAAGATCTTCATATTTGCTTGCATAAGTTCTTCATCTAATTGTTTACTTTCTTTGGTCTTTTCTTCAATATTAGTTAGGCTATCTGTTAGTTGTTCATTCAAATATTCAATCTTATCTTTTAGAGACATGTTTTCTTCATTCAGATTTTTGACCATTTTGCCAAATCATTTGTAGAGCAATCTTTCAAATATTTTCTAAATTTTTTAATGACCATTTGTGAGCCATCAACTTTCAATTTAAGTTCTTCATTTTCTTTTTCAGATCTATCAAGATCTTCAAGAGCTACTTCAAGATTCTTTTTCATATGTTTCACTTCTGCTGAGTCCATAATCTCCTCAAGTGGTTAAACTTCTTTCCGAGGACCAGAGCTCTAATACCAATTGTTAGAAACACTGATCAGGGGGTGAGTCAGTGTTTGGAAATTTAATATATTTCAGCAACTTGAAACTTAAACCAAAATAGATTACAGAATAAGCATAACACAATAACACATAACACAATATATGCTTAAGGGGAAACCTTGATCAGAGGAAAACCCCTGTGGGAATTAGTACCCACAAATAATTGCAGTAATCTTATGAACTTTTAGAGTTGCTTTTCCCTATTAGGAGCATTCTTTAGAATGCAAGTATAATGACCCTATTAGGAGTCTTTAAAAAACCCTGTTAAAGGTTGATGGCTCACTACCAGATCTCACTACTCAATAAGAAGGCTACAACCTCTTGATAATAGATACTCACAATATCTGAATGTAGAATAGTTGCTATCATACTACTTGTCTGATAAGTTCCTCTTGTGTGTTGAAATTCTAATCGCTGGTAGAGCTTTATCTTATATTGATTATTCTTCTTTCTCTGCTATCTTACTTATAATCATTCTCTTTCAACCCTTCGAAACTCTAATACAAAAAAACATGTTAAGTATATGTACATACTCAATAGTTGTGACTGAAAACTAAGACATATTCGGCCCAAAATAAACATACACAATGCTTCCAAGTTAATTGGCTTAAGCGTGTTTACATGAGTGATAAAAATATCATTATAAATATATTAAAATAGGCACATAGCAATAACAACAAAAATTAATATGCACTAATCAAAATTCGTAGTCAGCTCAATGCTCTGTTCTATTGAACTGCTAGTAACACTTGGATTTGTTGTAACTTCACCATACTAACATATCTGATCATGCGTGTGTAGACTTAGTATACTGATGTATCCAAAAGCTTATATCTGAAGACGTAGACCGTGATGAGTTTGTACACATGTGAATCGGTGCTCTGATCAACGGGTATATCTTTGTCTGCACTGTCTTCTATACTTAGCCAAATTCTGATCTTCAAATTTTATAAATTGACTATCAAAACTTCATGACTTTTTTTGCCATAATGAAAACACAAAACTAGTCATATAATCTTAGTAAAGTCAACTTTCCAACAAAAATAGATTTAGGAAATACATATACTACAAAAAAAAGGTAAGAAATCTTGTTATCTTACTATTGAAGGACAAAGTGACAATGATTCTATTGAGAGCAATGAGGAAAAAGAAGTTGTTTATGTTCCTATAAAAGATGATTCTGATGAAGAAACACCTAGATCCCTAATATCACAAGTAAGTAAGAATGAAACATGGATTATAAATAGTGGTTGTTCACATCACATGATTGGTGACACACTTAAGTTTATTTCCCTGGAAAAAAACATGATGGAGTTTATGTTAGATTTGGTAATGATGCTCCATACCCTGTGAAAGGAAAAGGATCTATAATTCTACTAAATAACACAAGATGTGATGATGTCGATTTGGTTGAAGGATTAAAATATAATTTGTTGAGTGTTGCACAACTTAACAATATAGGTCACCAGCTGGAATTTTAATATGGGAGACTGAAAGTATTTGATGAGAAGACAAATCTAATTGCCACTGGAGAAAAATCTAAAGGTAATCTATTTTATCTTGATACTTCTATGAAGAGTTGCCTATTTGCTAAAGTTAAAGATGTTTGGTTATGGCACAAAAGAATTTGCATGTAAATTGTTACAACTTAATCAAACTGAGTAAAAAGAATAGAGCAGTAAGAGGACTACTGAGACTTGAAAGACCAAAGAATGCTATCTGGAGAGAATGTCAGATGGATAAGATGACTAAATCTAGTTTTGCAAGAAATACTTATGTTACACAAGGTATTTTGGATTTAGTTCATACTGATTTATATGGATCAATGAGAACTGAAAGTTATTATGGAGACAAATATTTCATTTTATTTATGGATGATTATTCTAGAATGATGTATGCAATGTTCTTAAAAGAAAAATTTGATGCATTTCAAATGATTAAGTTGTATAAGGCCTGAGTTGAAAAATAAACTAGAAGATAGTTGAAATGTTTGAGATTCGACAGAGGAGGTGAGTTTACTTCTGATGAGTTTACATTGTTTTGTAATGAGAATGGTATAAAGAGATAGTTTTCAGCACCAAGGATACCACAACAGAATGGGATTGTTGATAGAAGGAACAAATCCATTGTTGATTGTGCTAGGACAATAATGACTGAAAATGGATTTTCAAAGAACTTCAGGAGGGAAATTGTGAGCATTGTTGTTACACATTGAACCGAGTACAAATAAACAAAGGTACCAATAAGACACCTTATGAAATATGGTATGATAAAAAACCTAATGTTAGTTACTTTAAAATCTTTGGGAGAAAATGTTATATTTTGAAATATTCTAGAGAAGGAAATTTTGATTCAAAAGGAGATGAAGGGATCTATTCTTAGGATATTCTACAAGGAGTAAAGCTTACAAATGTTTGAACAAGGTTACTAACAAAATGGTGGAAAGTGCAAATTTGAGAATTAATGAATTTGTAGAAAAGAATGAAGAAGACAGTAAGAAGGAACTTGGAAATTATGAAAAGTTTGTATATGTACAACATGATGTACCTAAAACTCTATCGAGAGCACCTACCGAGGAGGAAAATTTACAAGAAGTTCCCCAAATGAATGTTGATGTTGATGAATCGAGACCTACCAAGCCTATTTTGGCAAAGTATGTTAGAGGGAACAATTCTAGGAGCAAGATTATTGGAAATAAGGAAGCTGGAGTGATGTCGAGGAGAAAGGCGAGAGACAATAAATGTTTGATATCTACATTTTGGCTGAAGAAAGTTATGGAAGCACTAGATAATGAGGATTGGATAAAAGCTATGAAAGAAGAGTATGATCAATATGAGAATAACAGGACATGGAATTTAGTACCCAGGCCTAAAGACAATAATGTGATTGGTAATAAATGGATTTTTATAAACAAATTGAATGATCATGGAGAAGTTATCAGAAATAAAGCTAGACTGGTTTGCAAAGGTTATCCACAAGAAGAAGGAACTGACTATGGAGAGACTTTTGCACTTGTTGCTAGAAAGGAAGGAGTTAGAATAATTCTAGCATATGCTTCTTACAAAAGATTCAAAGTTTATTAGATGGATGTTAATTTTACATTTCTTAATGGGATACTTGAGGGAGAAGTATACATTGAGCAACCAAAAGGATTAATTGAGAGAACAAACAAGAACAAGGTATGTAAGTTACATAAACCTTTATATGGATAGAAACAAGAGTCCTGAGCATGGTATGAGAAACTACACTCTTATCTAATCAAAATAGGATTTCAAAGAACAAGTGATAACAGTATTGTTTACTTGAAACGTGTCATTGATATTAAATTTTTCATTACTGAGATTTTTGTTGATGATATTATATTTGGAGGCAATGATACTTTATGTAAAGGATGTACTGATGAGATGAGAAAAGAGTTTGAGATGTCAATGATTGGAGAGATTAAACTATTTCTAGGTCTACAGATATGACAAGTTACTGGAGGAACCTAAATTACACAAGCCAAGTATATCAAAGAGATTCTTAAAACTTTTGGTATGAAAGATTCCTAACCTATTGGAACACCGATGGTTACAGGATGTAAATTATCTAAAGAGGATGAAACACAAGAGGTAGATAATGTTGTTTATGTATCCATGATTGTGAAATTGCAATATGTATTTCACAACAGACCTGATATAACAGATATTGTTAGAATTGTTGCAAGATTTTCTTCTAATCCAAAGGAAACACATATGTCCGTAGTAAAAAGGATTTTGAGATACCTAAAAGACATATAAGAGTTTGGTCTACTATACAAGAAAGGAGGTACTTTTGATCTGCAAGTATACACTGATGCAGATTGGGCTGGAAATTTTGATGATAGAAAAAAAAACTAGTGGAGCATTCTTTCTAGGAGAAAGATTGGTTACATTGTTAAGCAAGAAACAAATTTGTATTTCACAGTCTACTACCGAGGCTCTATATGTTGCTTCTACTATGAATTTTCCAAACATAGTATGGATTAAGAAATTACTTGAAGGTATGCAAGAAGAGATCGCTTATCTGATTACTATTTTTTTTGATAACACAAGTGTTATTAACATATAAAAGAATCTAGTTATGCATTCAAAGACCAAGCACATTTCTATCAAGTATCACTACTTGAGAGAACAAGTTCAAGAGAAGAATGTGAAGTTGGAATATTTGAATTCAAAGGAACAATTGATTGATATCTTTACAAAGCCACTACCTAACGATGATTTTGAGTATCTAAGAGGTAAATTAGGAGTTCTTCCCCTATCCAATGTTCACTAAGGAGCATGAAGGCATGCTGAATCAATTCTATATTTCATTTGAATATCTATATCTGGATTGATGTTAGTATGACACACTTTAGCTGATGCCTGAAGTTGTGAAAAATCTTCTATATGTAATGTTTTATGAGTATATGTAAGGTAGAATCTATTACTAAAACAATTTTTCAGGAGTATGACTTTCTGGCATTGTTGTCAAAGAGGGAGAATAACGAATTGGTGACATTTATCGACAAAGAAATATTGAGGGAGAAGAATAAATTGAAAATATTTACTCATGAAGGGGATTCAGTTGTATGTTATAGAAACATAAGATTTATCCAAGAGGGGGATTCAAATCAGAGAGATCAAAGTGGAAATAAATATATCAACTCAAAAGTAGTATAGTTAGGTATTTGAGAGCTCCCATCATTAGTTGCTATAACAGTATTATAGTGGTTGGGCCATCAATACCAAAGAGGGAGATTGTTTATTAAATGTTGTTTATCTAATGGAGATAATGAAGACCGAGTGATACCGAGTATCATTATTGTAGAAATGGTTAGATCATTTATTATTTTGTCATTGATGTCAAGCAATTGATTAATTGAATTTTATTTTGTTACCATATCTTAAGAGGAGAAGCTAAATGGGTGATAGATACAAATCAGACAATGATGAAGTAATGATGTTCTAGTTGTTTTCTACTGTATATTTGATGTTATCAAATCAGTATGTTTGATTGATCATGTCAGGAACTGTAATGAATTAAGTTATGACTGAAATAGATACTTTACCAAGCTGGACCGAGACAGTCATTATAATATAATGTGAGTCAGTTACAATTACCGAGCATCGAGAATAAGTTAGACACTGAGCAATGATGAAGTTAGTTACCGAGTTACAAAGAAAGTTTTACTGAGTAAAGTACACAGATATTAAATGATGATTTAATGTGAATCTATGATGTGATGGATGGGGAAATGAGATAAATGAAGTTTGCTACAAGATCTGCAAGTGGGAAAATTTAATCATAAGATCTAAGGCGAAGATAAAGTAGTTAAATAGAAAAGTGAAAGTTCCAAGAAAAGTTACAAGTTCTAAGGCAAAAGTGATTTGGTTTACCAAGTTGAAAAATTGAAGAAGATGATCGAACAACTGAGCATGAAGGAAGGAAAATAAAATTAAGGAGATTAAGAGGAAAAAGTATGTCTATATAAGGAATAATATTTACACAGAGTAGAGACTACTGGAAAATTGAGAAAAGAAGGAAATAAGACGAAGAACAACATTTAACAAGTAGAACATAGAAAGATAGATCAAAGAATCTACAGACTGAGAAAGAGATCAATACAGTATGTGTTGCCAGTATTCAATTGAGCATAAAGGATCTAATTCAAGCATACTGAGTTGCTATTTTTTACAGATCAAAGATTACAGTTTCTTATTAATATTTAGAACAAATAAATCTCTTAACTGAGTGGATTTAACAGTCCTATTTGTAAAACCTAGACATAGGTGATATTCCAAAAGAGTGTTTGAAGACCTCTAACAAGGCCAATCATAACAGGGTGAAGATCTTAAGAGATCTGAGGTAAATCCCCTAACAGGGTCACATTTAGAAAATGTATTTGTAATCTTTAACAGGATAAGTT
>MU227512.1:2018-18954 GCA_018584345.1 Thuja plicata | reverse complement strand
GCAGATTGTAACTGTAGGAATTTGAAGCACTTCTTTTTTATGTACACGGAATATTCTTGAGAATATGCCCGTGCTGGGATTTGTGTTTGTGCTCCCATTGTAAGAACGCCTCTCGGCGTAATAATATTAAATATAACTAATATTAATTTAGAAATAGATTTAGTAATTAAATGTAAATATATAAAATGATATAATTGATATTATAAAAATATTATATTTAAAATTAAATATAATTATATTATACATACTTTAATGTCTACTATTTATTACAATATTTGTAGGTTATATTATATTCACCTTTATTTAATTTTATTATAGAAAAGAAATACATTTCTAAACATAAATATAATATTATTCAAAAATGATTTTACATTATATAAAAATATAAGATACAATACTAATTTTTTTAACTACAATTTTAATATTAAAATTACATTCTTTTGAAGATAATCAATTGTCCTTGAAATTAGAAAGGTAAGTGCCACACATCTTCATCTGACACTAATAGTGGCAATGATGTGGGAAGGTCCATATTTGTACATACAAGCATATGCTCGAAAGTATAATTATTTATGTAATATATATTATATAAGTAGGAGATATTTTCCATAGCAAGTAAAATCGTTATATTATTATCAAATTCAACTGTGTAGTTTTTATTTAAATTCATTGACACATTGTTTACCTTGTGGGAAGTCTTGATGTTTCACCTCTCGGGCATCACTTAGATGCAATGAGTGCTAAGTGTTCCATTCATTCTCATGAGGGATGAGGGATGAGTTCTTGTAAATAATTGCTCGTGAAGGATTCATCAATTAGTTTGACTCAAAAACTACAGTATTGAATCTTGATAGTAATATCACAATATATTACATATTAATATAAATTATGTATTTTTTAAAAAAAGGAAAAGAAGCCTGCATATGTATTTATATAAAATTTTGAGAATACAAAGTTATATTAGAGAGGCTCTTATATCAACCTGATATTCAACTACAACTACCTATCATAAAGAGGCTCGTGTTTTAGCCTGATTTTCAACTACAATTATAAAATAGCCTGAAAAAAATGCATCTATATTATTCTTCCATGGTGTCAATTTGAATAAAGTTCTCACCCTAATCAACCCAATTTATAGAAACATTGGAAACCCGAGCATCATTGTTGTGCCTGCGGATGACAAGCCCTACACACATTCATGAACTTTCTCTATCTTGTACCATATTCGAGGTCTTATTGGAAAGGCCATGCCTAAACCTATGCAGTAGAGTGACCTAGCATGGAGGATCATATTCATGGTCCATTAAAACAAGAATAGCATTAACCCTATCCCAAATACTTTCACCAAGATCATCACCAATAACATGCAACATCATTTCAAAAGTATTTTCTACAAATCGTGTATTATGTTGAGCCAGGGTTTTATTTATGGCATTGTACACTAAGATATACACACACCCTTCAAAGAAATTCATGATGCCAAAATAGACCCCCAACAAAATTCTGCTCTTTCCAAAGGTCATAACCCTATACTACTATTAGTTTTGGTAGCTTTGGACAGTTGTTCGTCCATTTGTAATTAATTAGTAAATAATTGTTTTACTAACAAATAAGTTAGAGTAGGGACAATATTTGTTAATTAATTGACTCCTTTTAGAAGCAACTAGAAACCAACTTGGTTAGGGTTGTTAATTTCTTTTTAATCTCAACTGTTGATTGAGAATCAATCTCGATCGTTGGTTTTCCTACAAGAGTAGTATAAAAGGGGGTCATGGGGCATTTGGAGAGAACAAGTTTTGAGAAGAATTTGCAATGATAGAAAATAGTCTTGCAGTGTTAGCAAGAGGCGCAGTGATAGCATTAGTATAGCAGTGGAGGATATCAGTAGGAGATATTAGGAGTTTATCGGAGTTCTGCCAGTAAGAGGCAAGGAATTCTTTTGTAACTCTTATATTGCTGAAGATTAATGTATTTTCCATCTGTAGAACTGGTTTTCCCTTAGGGGTTTTTCCAAGGACGATTGTCCAAAAATATTGTGTCCTTGTGTTGCTTATTTCTTTCTGTATTTTAGTGAAGTTGCAGTTGTGTTATTTTTTCGATATTTAGCTTTAAATTTATTTTCAGCAGTTAAATAATCTTTATGAGATAGGAGATTAATAATCAGTGACTGCAATAGGAGCTTTCACATGGTATCAGAGCTAAGTTAAGGGTAGAAGGTTTTCCCTAGGAAATAAATTGAGGGTTTTTATAACTTAGTTTGATCTCTTTTAATTATTATTTCTTTCATCCCTTGAGATGGCTTCAGCTGGTTTGAGAGATCAGGACATATTGGATGGTGCCTTGAATTTTGGTGTCAGGAAAGCTAGAATTTCTTTATTGATGGAAGAGAATGGTATCAAGGAATATGTTACCAGTATTGTAGTTGTACCTATAGATCTAGTACTACTTGCAGCATACAATAATGATGATGCTAAGGTGAGGAGGATAATCCTTGATGGAGTCAAGGAACATATTGTTCCACATATCACAAAGTTAGATACTACAAAGAAGATGTGGGACGCCATTTTGAATCTGTACCAGAATGCTACCACTAACTGGAAGCTAATTCTCAGAGAAAAGTTGAGGAATACCTGGATGAACAAGGGAGAAGATGTTACAAGTTACCTCTCCAGGCTTAGACTTGTCAAGGATGAGTTAGCAGTTGTTGGAGATAAGCCAGATGAAGATGAGCTAGTAAGAATAGCCCTAAATGGGTTTACTAAGCAGTGGGATGTCTTTGTTCAAGTTATTAATGGATGAGACACCTTACCTAGCTGGGATCAACTATGGAGTTATTTCATTCAAGAGGAGCTTAGAGTAAGTCTTTTCAATGGAGCCAACAACAAGAGTAAAAAAAGTGAGGTGGAACAAGAAAATGTTTCCCTAGCGGGAATGGGGAAAGAAAAGAAGGGATCTAGAAAAGGAGAAAATTCACAAAGTGAAAAGAAGAAGAAGGACCTATCTAAGGTCAAGTGCTTTGGTTGTCACAAGTTTGGCCACTATGTCAGCGATTTCCCACAAAGAAAGAAAGATAAGAAGGGTAAGAACTAGGTGGCGGCTTCAGCAAGTGCAGAGGAGCTCTCTAGTAGATTGGAGGATGAGTTAGCACTCGTAGCTTGTATGATTAGCTCAACCTCATAGAGTATCTAGTATATAGATAGTGGAGTGTCATTTCATATGATAGGAGTTAGAGAATACTTATTCAGCTACAAGGAGGAAAACACCAGTATCTAAATTTCTATGGGAAACTTGTCCAAGCTCAACTCAGTTGGGATAAGGACTATTCAGTTTCTGAGGGAGAATGGAAAGGTAATTCCTCTTCATGATGTGTTGCATGTGCTAGGCTTAGGTATGAATTTGGTTTTTGTATCTTTCCTTTAGGATAAAGGGTATAATGTTCTCTTTAGAGGGATGCATGTTTTGATTAAGCATAAAGATTGGAAATCACCTGTATCTATTGGAGTTAGGAGTGGTCACCTTTACAGGTTGTAGTTTGATTCTCCTAAGGCACTCATGAGAAGCAGTAACCATAGAGATCTTGGAGAGCTATGACATAGGAGGATGGGCCATATTCATCATGGAGAACTTAGATTGCTTCGTGAGATGGTGACAGGTGTTCCAGAGATGAGCACAAAGCATGATGATGTATGTAAGGGATGTGTGTTGGGAAAGTTTGTGAAAGCATCTTTTCCAAGGAGTGACACCAGATCTATGGGTGTTCTTGATCTAGTACATTTAGATGTATGTGGACTAATGTCAACAAAGTCTCTCAGAGGATATGAGTATTATGTTACTTTTATTGATGATTTCTCCAAGAAGACCTGGATATACTTCTTGAAGACCAAGGATGAGGTTTTCAGTCACTTCCAAGAGTTCAAGAATCTTGTGGAGAACTTGACAGGAAGGAAGATAAAGGTTCTTCGGTCACACAATCGAGGCGAGTACAAAGGAAATGACTTCTAGGATTTTTGTACCAGAGAAGGAATCAAGAGAGAGTGGATTGTTCCTTACAGTCCATAGCAGAATGGAGTTGCTAAGAGGAAGAACCATTTTATATCAAAGGTAGCAAGGGCTATGCTACATGACTAGTACATGCCCCGCTACTTATGGGAAGAAGTGTGTAGTACAACAGTCTACATTCAAAATAGGGTTCCATACAAGGCACTAGGGAAAATGACACCAGAGGAGGCTTTCACGGGAAGAAGCCAGATGTTGGTCACTTTAGGATATTTGGGAGTTTGGCATATTGTCTTATTCCTGGAGACACACGTACCAAATTAGATCAGACTGCAGAGAAGGGGTACTTTGTTGGGTATAGTGAAACTTCAAAGGCATATAGGATGTTCATTCCAGGGACCAAAAGAATTATTGTCAGGTGTGATGTCAATTTCATGGAGGATAAGGCATTTAGAAGGTCCAGAGATTTTCTAGAAGATGATTAGAGTGAGCTACCAATGAAAGCTCCAAATCCAAGTCAAGGAAAACAAAGCTCAAGTACAATTACTTGTACAAGCATAGATTCAGGTGGTGAAGATTCACAGAGTATGGAGCAACTGGTGCAGTAGGATATGCATCTAGATGATATAGAGGTTGATATTTCATCCTCTACAATTGGCATTCAGAACCATGAGGTTCAAGACACACGAAGGGATACGTAGGAGCCTATGGGAGCTCCTAGGAAGAGTACAAGATAGAGGAGACAACCAGCCAGGTTCAATGACTATGTGGCATTTGTCAGCCAGTTGGTAGATATTGAACCTTCCAGCTATCAGGAAGCTGCAAAGAAACAGGTATGGTGAGATGCTATGGTTGAGGAATATAACTCAATAATGCAGAATGATGTATGGGAGGTAGTGCCTAGACCAACTGATAGAGCAGTAGTTGGATCATGTTGAATCTTCAAGATAGAGCATGGTGCAGATGGTAGCATCAAGAAATATAAGGTGAGGTTTGTGGCCAAGGGGTTCTCTCAGAAGGAGGGAATAGACTATGAGGAGACATTTGCTCCTATGGCTAGGTATACTTCTATAAGAGCTATAAACTCATTTGCAGCATAGATGGGATGACATATCCATCAAATGGATGTCAAGACAACATTCCTTAATGGATAAGTGAAAGAGGAGGTATACATAGAACAACCAAAAGGATTTCTAGCACACAGCAAAGAGACCCACATGTGCAGATTAAAGAAAGCCTTATATGGACTCAAGCAGGCTCCCAGAGCGTGGTATGAGTGCATTGATACTTACTTGCAGGAAATGGGCTTTGTGAAGAGTGAGGCTGATGTGAACCTCTACTACTTGGTGGTTGAGGGTGAGGTTCTCATTCTTGTTCTATATGGGGATGATTTGTTTCTTATAGGTGCACTAGGGCTCATAAAGGATTGCAAGAGGGACCTTGCAGAAGAGTTTGAGATAAAGGATTTGGGACTTATGCACTACTTTCTAGGCATGGAGGTGTGGCAGACTGATGGAGAGATTTTACTTGGTCAAGGGAAATATTGCATTGAAATTTTGAAGAGATTCGAGATGGAAGATTGTAAAGCCATGTCTACACCCATGATCACTAATTGGAGGAAGGTAGATGCATCCAAGGAAAAGGATGTTGATCCCACCTTATACAAGCAGTTAATTGGTTCGCTCATGTATTTGGTCAACACCAGGCCAATATAGCCTTTGCAGTAAACTCTCTTAGTTAGTTAATGGTGGAGCCAAAGAGAGTGCATTGGATAGCAGCTAAGCATGTCCTGCATTATCTTCATGGTACAGTTCAGTACAGGATTAGATATGTTTGAGGTGAAGTTATCAAGTTGATAGGCTATATTGACGTAGATTGGGAAAGTAGTACAATGGAAAAAATGAGTACTTCAGGATGTTGTTTCATCTTGGGATCAGGAGTTGTTTCTTGGTTCAGCGGGAACCAAAAATATGTGGCCTTGAGTTCATCAGAAGCATAATACATAGTATTTAGCATGGAAACATGTGAAGCTATATGGCTTCGAAGGTTTCTAGTAGCCTTTGTTTGGTTAGAAGGTTGAGACTACTATGATACATTGCGATAATCAGAGTCACATCAAGTTGTCTAAGAATCTAATGTTTCATGATAGGTCTAAACATATAGATATCAGATATCACTTCATCAGAGATTGTGTACAAAGGGAAATTGTTCAGCTACAGTACATACCTACAGAGGAGCAGGTATCAGACATTCTGACAAAGGCATTGGAGAAGGCAAAATTCATCTTCTTCAGAGATAAGATGGGTGTCATGCAGAACAGCTTCCTCACTAAGAGGGAGTATTAGTTTTGGTAGCTTTGGACAACTGTTCATCCATTTGTAATTAATTAGTAAATAATTATTTTACTAAAAAATAAGTTAGAGTAGGGACAATTATTTGTTAATCAATTGACTCCTTTTAGAAGCAACTAGAAACCAACTTGGTTAGGGTCGTTAAGTTCTTTTTAATCTCAACCGTTGATTGAGAATCAATCTCGGTCGTTGGTTTTCCAACAAGAGTAGTATAAAAGGGGGTCAGGGGGCATTTGGAGAGAACAAGTTTTGAGAAGAATTTGTAGTGATAGAAAATAGTCTTGCAATGTTAGCAAGAGGTGTAGTGATAGCGTTGGTATAGCAGTGGAGGATATCAGCAGGAGATATTAGGAGTTTGTCAGAGTTCTGCCAATAAGAGGCAAGGAATTCTTTTGTAACTCTTCTATTATTGAAGATTAATATATTTTCCATCTGTAGAACTAGTTTTCCCTTAGGGGTTTTTCCAAGGATGATTGTCCAAAAATATTGTGTCCTTGTGTTGCTTATTTCTTTCTGTATTTTAGTGAAGTTGCAATTGTGTTATTTTTTGATATTCAGCTATAAATTTATTTTCAACAGTTAAATAATATTTATGAGATAGGAGATTGATAATCAGTGACTACAATGGGAGCTTTCATAACTACGACTAAAATCCTATTGTTCTAAAGAAAAAAAATTCCTCACAACCTTCTCTTTATGGCATTATGCACTGTGAAATATTGGTGTAGGTCAAATTCATTAGAAAGGAAAATAGACAAAAATTTTGATGGAAAGATTATCTTGGGAGCCCTAGGAGAGAGCGTTTCTTCCCTAATAAATAATCTCAATATTTACAATAGTGCATGTGAAACATAATTTTCATATCTTCATCCATGACTTTACTAGTGAATGAAAGCTCCCACTCTAGAACCGACAGAGAAATCTGATAATTCTATGGTAGATACTCCATATGCACCCATTAGGAATTTATACAGAGATTAAGAATGTTCCTAATCTCACCCTCGCTGTCTAGAGATAGCATGATATGAAGTATAAAATATGGAGAAGGGATAATCCACTAGAGAAATTTAAAGCCTCCTTCACATGCTAATAAATTAACCAAAATTCATCACAATAATAAAATGACACTTCACCAAGACCCTTTCATACTACAAAAATGATGTTAGATAGGCAGACACAAATTTCCTAAATCTACATACACAACAAGCATGGTTGGAAGGAAACATCTATCATTCGCATGATCTGCGTATCACATCCCATAAAATTTGTCCTTTCTCAAGTGGGGTATGAGTTGGGCATATAACACATTGAGAATGTAAAATAACTATATCACAAAATACAATTAATTCAAATGTGTCAAATGAGTGAAGTTGGCGGCATAAATCATTAATGTCCATTGTAGATTAAAAAAAGAGGAATAATTAAGTGGACACTTGTAGTCTCTGAACTATAGGAACTTGTTTTCCGTAAATGTGCCACCACATACACTTATGTCATCAGGAGCCTTACTACGTACTTTGATCCTTACCCAACCCAAAATGGAGTGACTTGTCATGGTCATTGAGTAATATTTCTACAAACTTTGAATAGGCACCTAATTGATCCATGTCATTACCGAAGCACACCTCACCACTGTCATATGTAATGTTTCCAAGTAGATCGACCACCTTATTTATTTCTCTAAATATATGAGAAATAACAAAGGCAACAAAGATATCAAGTAGACTCCATACCTGTTGCATGAGGTATTTTATCCTCCAATTTTGGCACATCTCTTCTGTTTTACTTCAATTATTAACATGGAATCTCCTCCAGCATGGAGATGTGAGATTCCCAAACTATTAGCGAGGGCAATGCCATGTAACATAGCAATGGCTTTGGGCATATTATTATTCTCATTATTTAGTGGAATGACTTTAGCAGCTATTAAGTCACCAAGTGATTTCGTAATGCAAACACCCACACTTGTGAGTCCTTGGTTTCCTCTGGAGGCACCATCAAAATTCAATTTCATGAATGGTGAAGGAGTCTTCCATCGAACCTCACTTCTATTGATCTTCACCTTAGATATGCTCATTGTGGAACCATTGAAAGGAATAGAAATGTTTGGCCATGATTTAAGGACTTGGTTGTCCCAAGAGGATAAAGGTAGATGTGCATGTTTTGGTTTTTTGTACATGAGCTATTATTTCTTCAGAGACTAAATGTTCAATCTTTGGTTGAACATTTTGAATCAAAGTTTGTTCCTAAATACGTGTTTATTCCTTTTTTTCATTACAAAGACTATATAACTACTATTGGAACACCCACCCAAATCCCTAAAAAAAAAAAGAATCCTTATGCAATAAGGGCCTAGCTTGACAAAGATCCCATACTAAAATTGCAAAAGGAATAGATAACTCATTTTTTTTTAATATAAACTACAAATAATGAAGTGCAAATGGGCACTATAGAAAGAGATAGTTTCCATATTCTAGGTTTAATTCACATAGAACATAGGTGAACTAATTAGCAATGTGCAATGTAGATAGTCTATCACTTGTGAGAGCTCTATTTTTCAAAACCAACAATGTAAAACTCCCATATTTTAGAGGGACCATACTACTCCATAAAAATAAGTAAGCTATCTATGAAAAAACTTGGGAATCTTTTTTTTTTAATTGCTTCATAACTCATTTTTACTGTATAGTTACCTATTTTAGATGGGGCCCAAACAATATTGTCTTTGGTTTTTTTTTAAGAAAACCACTCTCTCTTTCAAGGTTTTAGTCAACAACTACTTTTGAAACTTGGTGGTAGGTAGAATGGAGACATCTTTCCAGATTAATTTTCATGTTGAAATTCCCACAACATTAACATTATCAACTAGATTGACACCCCAAATGTGTGAGAACAATGGGGAAACCTAATGTAACTCATTATTTTTTAGAAAGTTTTTTAAACCATTCCAGGAATCAAACCAGAAGTTTACATCTTTTCTATTGTTTACCTCCCAAGAGACATAAGATGTGACTATTTATCTTGTTGCTGCTATTAAGTTCCACATAGCCGAGCCCTATGGAGGATTAGCAAATGTAAATATTCTGGAAGGGTCAGATGAGTCTAGGTATTTATCTTGCATTATTCTACTCTAGTTAGTGAATGACTTGTAATATATATGCCATACTAATTTTTAACCAAATGCTAAATTTCATGTATGCATGCCCCCCCCCATGCTCTTATCAACCAAAAAACCTTGTAAATAAATTAATGGAGCTTTCTTTACCTCATTCATGTTCCATTTTCATAGAAATATTTTGATGATATTTTCAATCTTCTTAACAACTGAAATTGGACCTTTAAGAACTACAAGAAAATAATTGGGTATCACTGCAAGAACTATTTTTATTAGGAAAATGCAAACTGAGAGTGAGACCCACCTTTCCTTCCATGAAGATATTATTCCCTTTAACCTATCTACTATATTGGCCCAGTACACCATCTTATTATTACCCATAAAGAAGGGAATTCCTAAGTAATTACTAGGTAGTTCTCTATTTTTGAAAGGAAGGGTTTGAATGATTTTCCTTTTAACTGTTGGCTTTTCATTAAACATGTATACTATGGATTTATGTGGATTAATATTTTGTTTGGAAACCTATGAATACAAATCTAGTACATGATTTATCTAATTAACTTCTGGAAATTTTGCTCTCCCAAATATGAGAGTATCATATACAAAGAGTGAAAGAATAATGGAAATATTTGTTTCAAGAATAAGCACACCCTTCCATAAGCTGTGAGATTTCCTCATAGTTATTTCCCTAATTAAATCCTCTTCCATGATGATGAAAAAAAATAGGTAAAGGGTATCCTTTTCTAAAAAATTTCTTTTCCTTAAAGAGCCCTGCTCGAGAACCATTTACAATGATTGTGAATTTAGCACCTTTAACACATGCTATAAACCACTTAGACCACTTCTTGGAGAAACCAAATATATGAAATTATTTCAACAAGAATTCCTAATTCAGCTTATCATAGGCTTTCATCATATCTCTCTTGACCATCGAAGTGGACATACGGTTCTCTTTAATGGAATGTATAACATCATATTATTTTGTGGTGACTGATCAGGCAAGTACTGTACACTTTTTCTACAATTTTTGGGGTTTAGTAGTCAATCATTTTTTGGGTTGGGTCATAAACCATTTCCCTAGGTTGACCCATAAATAAGTTTTTAGGTTCTTTTTTTCTATAATAAAAATGGTGTTACGGTTATGGCTTGTTAGAGTGAAGAAGTATTGTAGCCTTTGTAGCAGTATTGAGTCATAAGGGATCGCTAATTGTAATTTGTTGAAATTGCTAGATAATAATATTGGACTCTTGGTTTGGTGGACATAGCCCAAGATTGGGTGAACCACATTAAATATGTATCTTTTTGTTCTACTTCTTTGTGCTTTATTCCTTTGCATTATTGGTAATATTTGCATGCAACTATTATATTTTTGTCTACTAATCCTAACAAGTGGTATTAGAGCGTGTTGTTTTCTATTATCCTTTGTAGGAAGTTCTCACAATTGAGTGGGAGTGACACAATTGAGTGGGATTAATGGAAGATGATGATAAGTTGAAGGTTGACAAGTTTAATGGCAAGTAATTTTACTTATTGAAAATGTAGATGGAAGACTATCTCTATCAAAAGGATTTATGGTGTCCATTGGGAGCAATAAGAAATAAAGTTGCAACTATCTGTCAGGAGGATTGGGATATTTTGGATAGAAAGGAACTTGGCATTATTCATTTATGGCTAGCGCTATTTGTGGCATTTAATATTAAAAAAGAAAAGACAACTAAAGAGTTGATGGAAACCATAGTGAAGTTATTGTTATGTATGTGGAGCCTTATCAGACTCAGTTTATTTTGGCATGGTTTCCCCCTAGACATATCTATATGGGCCCCAAGCTCGGGGTCAAGGGGCAGAGCCCTTGATGGGTTGACCATCAATTTTCTATTAGTCAGAGTATTTTTGCCCAAATTAGGTCATGTCAAAAATACGTGTGTAAAGGGCTTAGGGTTTCGAGATTTCATTGTATGAGGGATTTTCATATCTTCCTGTGATGGTATTGAGTTACAGGTTTCAGATTGTAATCACTGGATAATAATAAATATATTGGACTCACTATTGGTGGATGTAGCCCAGGGATTGGGTGAACCATGTTTAATCTCTATGTTTTTGTATTCTCTTTCATGCATTAATATTTGCATTTTTCTGCTTATTATTCTAAGAGTTATATGCAAAGCCTTGTGCTTCAAATAAGGCATTTCTTATGAAGTGTTTATTTAATATGAAAATGGTAGAAGTTGGCTCAGCTTTTGATCACTTAAATGAGTTTAATATAGTTATGAGATAATTATCTTCTGTTAATGTCAATTTCATTAAGAAATTAGGGTTCTTTTGATTCTATGTTCTTTTCTTGAAAGCTGGAATATATTGGTAATGGTTTATAGTAACTCTATTTCTAGTACACATACCCTAAAATTTGATGATGTTGTTGGTTTTGTTCTAAGTGAGGAAATTTGTAGGAAAACCGCAGGTGGATCAACATAAGGTAGTTTTTTCAATACATAAGTTACAGGCTAATCAAACAAGAGGAAGGAATTGTGGCAGTCATG
The DNA here is from genome assembly GCA_018584345.1 of Thuja plicata. NCBI lineage: Eukaryota > Viridiplantae > Streptophyta > Pinopsida > Cupressales > Cupressaceae > Thuja > Thuja plicata. The sequence goes on along the minus strand of MU227512.1, from coordinate 6,955 downwards.
GAAATTATGAGAAAAATCAAATGGCAAGAGGTCTCAATCTAGAGGACCAAAAAATTGTTGGTACTATGGGAAACCAGGTCATAGGAAGAAAAATAGCTAGACTTGGAAGAATAAACAAGGAGGCAAACAAGAAGGTAATAAGGAGGAAAATATGGTAAGTAATAAGTCTAAAGATGATGTTTTTCTTCTTTCAATTGAAAAAATTAATGATTCATGGGTTATATATGTAGTGACCTCATTTCATTGTACGCCTCATAGAAGTAATTTTCTTAATTATATCCAACAAGATTTTGGGCTGGTTTATTTGGGAGAGAATGAATCTAGTTAGATTGTTGGGAAGGGAAGAATTAAGATTAAGTTACAAAATAAGAATCGTTGGCTACTACAAGAGGTAAGGCATGTTCCAAGGCTAAGTAGGAATTTAATTTTAGTAGGGCAGCTAGGTGATGAAGGTTGCAGAGTTACTTTTAATGATAAAATTTTGAAGGTTTCAAAGGTTCTCTAATAATAGAAAATAGTATGAAATTAGGCACCTTATATATTTGTTTAGGTCATACTTTTCCTTCTACTTTAATTGATATAGAGAAAATTCAATGTTCAGGAATAACTATTGTAGTTGGGCACATAGACATATGAAATAGTCATCGTTGTTTCTGAAACACCACTATGACACAACATAGAAAATAGTATGAAATTACTTCATTCAAAGAAATTCTTACCAGGTTTTAAATATGTCATTATGGATTTTTGTGAAAGTTGTGTATGGAAAACAAAAGAGAGTTAGTTTTTGAAGGGTTGGGAAGGAAAATAAAGATGATAAATTGGAGTTTGTGCATACAGATGTATGTGGACCAGCTTAGGCATCTTCCCTTTCTGGCTCTCTATATTATGTTACATTCATTGATGATGTAACTAGGAAAGTGTGGATTTATTTCTTCAGGTATAAATCTGATGTATTTGAAAATTTTAAAAAATAGAAAAGCTTGGTTAAGAATGGGACTAGTAAAAGACTAAAATATCTCTGATATAATAATGGTGGTGAGTATTACAGAAATTAATTTGAAGATTTTTGTTCCTCTAATGGTATTCGTAGGTAGAAAACAATTGCAAGGACTCCATAAGAAAATGGAGTGGCTAAATGCATGAATAGGACAATAATGGAGCTTGCAAGGACTTTGAGGTTGCATGTTGGGCTCCCCTTAAACATGTGGGAAAAGGTTGTAAAAACTTATGTTTGTTTAATTAATAGAGGTCCCTCTACTACTTTGCATTATTGATCATTTCTGCATGTAACTATTAGATTTCTATCTACTAATCCTAACAAGTGGTTTTAGAGCAAGTTTTTTTCAATTATAATGTGTATGAAGTTCTCGCAGTTGGTGGGAGGCTCATAGTTGAGTGGGAGTATGGAAGATGAGCGTAAATTGAGGGTTGAGAAGTTTAATGGGAAGAAACTTTAGTTATTGAAAACGCAGGTGGAAAACTATCTTTATCAAAAGGATTTATGACATCCATTGGGAGGAATAAGCAAGAAAGTTGCAACTATGTCTCGGGAGGATTGGCATATTTTGGATAGAAAGGAACTTGGTAGTATTTGTTTATGCCTGGAACAATCGGTGGCATTTATTATTACAAAAGTGAAGACAACAAAACAATTGATGGAATCCCTAATGAAGTTATATGAAAATCCTTTTGCATCGAATAAGGTATTTCTTATGAAGTGTTTATTTAATATGAAAATGGTAGAGGGTGAGTTAGTTGATGATAACTTAAATGAGTTTGATACAATTGCTAGTCAATTGTCTTCTATTAATGTAAATTTTGATGAAGAAATTAGGACTCTTTTGATTCTATGTTCTTTTTCCAAAAGCTAGAATGTATTGGTAATAGTTGTTAGTAACTCTATTTTTGTTTTGGATACCCTAAAATTTGATAATGTTGTTAGTTTTGTCCTGAGTGAGAAAATTCATAGGAAAACCTCAAGTGGATCAACATCAGGTAGTGTTTTGAATACATAAATTAAAGGTAGATCAAATGCAAAGAAGGAATTGTGGAAGTCGAGGGAAATAATGAGAAAAAAATAGCAAGAGATCTCAATCCAGATGACCAAACAATTATTGATACTGTGGCAAACCAGATCATAGGAAGAAATATTGTTGTACTAAGAAGAATAAAGGAGACAAACAAGAAGGTAATAAGGAGTTAAATGTGGCAAGTATAAATCTAAAGAGGATATTTTTCTTATTTCTATTTTAAATATTGATGATTCATGGGTTCTAGATTTAGGGGCCTCATTTCATGGTACGCCCCATAGAAGTTATTTCTTTATTATATCCAAAGGGATTTTGGGCTGGTTTATTTGGGAGATAATGAACCTTGTCAAATTTTTTCGAAGGGAAGAATTAAGATTAAGTTTCAAAATGGGAATCATTGGCTACTACAAGCAGTAAGGCATGTTCCAAGGCTAAGTAGGAATTTAATTTTAGTAGGGAAGTTAGGTGATTAAGGTTGCACAGTTATATTTAATGATAAAAATTGGAAGGTTTAAAAAGGGTCCCTAGAAATATAAAATGGTGTAAAAGTAGGAAACTTATATCTTTGTATAGGTCATACTCTTCCTACTACTTTAATTGGTACATAGAAAAGTCAATCTTCAGGAATAATTATTGCAGTTGAGCAGGTAGGACATATGAAAAAGTCGTTGTTGATACTGAAACACCACTATGGCATAATAGAATTGGGCACATGAGTGAACAAGGATCAAAATTAATTCATTCAAATAAATTATTACCAGGTGTGAAATGTGTCGATATGGATTTATGTGAAAGTTGTGTATGCAAAATGAAAAATAGTTAGTTTTCTGAAGGGTGGGAAGGAAAAGAAAGATGAGAAATTAGAGGTTGTGCATACAAATGTATGGGAACAAGCTCAGGAATCTTCTCTTCGTGGATCTCTATATTATTTTACATTCATTGATGATGCAACTAGGAAAGTATTGATCTATTTCCTGAGGCATAAATCTGATGTATTTAAAACTTTAAAATAATGGAAAAGCTCGGTTGAGAATGAAACTAGTAAAATACTAAAATGTCTCATTTCTAATAATGGTGGTGAGTATTACAACAAATAATTTGAATAATATTGTTCCTCTAATGGTATTGGTAGACAAAAAATAGTTTGAAGGACTCCATAAGAAAATGGAGTGGATGGACACATGAATAGGATAGCAGTTGAGCATGCAAGGACTATGAGGTTGCATGTTGGCATCCCCTTAAACATGTGAGAAAATTTTGTAAACACTTTTGTTTATTTAATTAATTGAGGTCCCTCTACTAATTTGCATTATTGGTCATATTTGCATGAAATTGTTAGATTTATGTCTACTAATCCTAACAAGTGGTATTAGAGAGGGTTGTTTTCAATTAGTCTTTGTAGGAAATTCTCATAGTTGAGTGGGAGTAATGGAAGATGAGGGTAAGTTGAAGGTTGACAAGTTTAATGGGCGTAAATTTGAGTTATTGAAAAATTCATGTGGAAGACTATCTCTATTAGAAGGATTTATGGTGTCCATTGGGAGGAATAAGCAATAAATTCACATTGATGTCTCAGGAGGATTGAGATATTTTAGATATAAAGTAACTTGGTAGTATTCGTTTATGCCTGGCACAATCGGTGGCATTTAATATTATAAAAGAGAAGACAACAAAAGATTTGATGGAAACCCTAGTAAAGTTATATGAAAATCCTTTTTCTTCAAATAAGGTATTTCTTATGAAGAATTTATTTAATATGAAAATGGTAGAAGGTGGGTTAGTTTCTGATCACTTAAATGAGTTTAATACAATAACCAATCAATTATCTTCTATTAATGTCAATTTTGATGAAGAAATTAGGGCTCTTTTGATAACTTAAACGAGTTTACTACAATAAAGATGGAATTTATTGGTAACAACTATTAGTAACTCTATTTTTGGTTTAGATACAATAAAATTTGATGATGTTGGTTATTCTATGCTAAGTAGTGAGAAAATTTGTAGCAAAACCTCAGGTGGATCAATATCATTTAGTGCTTTGTATACATAAATTAGAGGCAGATCAAATGAGAGGAAGGAATTTTGGAAGTTGTGGGAAATCATGAGAAAAATCAAAAGGCAATAGGTCTCAATCTAGAGGACCAAACAATTTTTGGTACTGTGGAAACCAGGTCATGGGAAGAAAGATAGTTGGACTAAGAAGGATAAAGAAGGAGACAAACAAGAAGGTAACAAGGAGGCAAATGTGGCAAGTAATAAATATAAAGAGGATGTTTTTCTTCTTTCCATTAAAAATATTGATGATTCACGGGTCCTAGATTTAGGGGCCTAATTTCATGGTATGCCCCAAAGCAGTTATTTTCTTGATTATATCCAACTAGATTTTGGCCTTGTTTATTTGGGAGATAATGAACCTTTTCAAATTATTGGGAAGGGAAGAATTAAGGTTAATTTGTAGACTGGGAATCATTGGCTACTATGATTTGTTATTATGTATCCTACAAGTATACTACACACAAACACTCAATAACTCATTATATCCAAGGTTAGTAAGATCAATTCAATGAAAAACATAGAAAACCTTGAGAAATTGAATTATTGCTTCCTAGTCATGAAGATTCTACTCTAAATTGTTAGTTGCTCTCAGATTAGCACATTAGATCATAGAATTGACAATCATGAAATGGAAGATTCAATTGAGAATGCATCTACATTAATGCAAAATTGAGCTAGAAATGAAACTAGCATTATCTCTATGTAAATGAGGATCCAGCTTGATAATAGCCTTGATGAAGTTGCTTTTATAGATTTTCCTTTGGAGGGAAAGATTCAAATTCAAATTTGAATTGAGTGGTTGAGATGCATCCATGAGGGATGGCTAAGATTAGGACCTTGAGTGATCCA
>MU227511.1:1448063-1462332 GCA_018584345.1 Thuja plicata | reverse complement strand
GGGAATGCTTGAATCTTTGTCAGGTGATTTGTCTTTTTCTTGAAGTATATTGATGGCTTGCATCAATATTGGCATGTTTCTTGATATGTTCACCTATGAAGTGTCAAATGTTGTGTCTTGTTTGTCGGTCTTGTCCTTGATAATAGTGGCATCTTCATATTTTTTTATTTCTTATGCTGGATCATTGGTTATGTCAATGACTGTGTTATCCACAATGTGTCCATAGTGGTGTCCAGTCATTTCTCATCTGCAACATCCATATCCTTGTTTCCTTTTGTGTCCAGCTCCTCCTTGTCTAATTCAACGTCTATGATGATGATTGGTTTTGTTTCCTCAATAGCTTGATCATTCTTGATTTCCTGATTCTCGATTAGAGCTCTATGTGGCTTGGGACTTGTTTCCTTTTCAGGAATATTAAGTATTTTTCTCCATTCAGATTCACTTTTTCACTCTAACTCTAGTAGATGTCCTTTTAGCACTTGGTTGGCTCTCATTTTTGGTGAGAACCTTTTGGAATGAGCCTTCATCATTTCTTCAATTTCCTCCATTTTGGATTCAGGAGGCATGACTGATACTAGGGCTCTTTCCCTGATTTCTTTCTCAGAATGCAAGGCAAAAGTCCATCTTGCTGATAGTCTACCTTGAATTTCTTTGGGCATTCTATCTTCCAGTTGCATTGGGAGGTAATGGTATATGCACATCATTTCAATGATTGCCTCCTCAATCTTATTTTGATCCATGGGATCCAATGTTAACCATTGCTTGACCTTCCTATTATTTGCATTACCTGATTTGATAGTGTGTGCACATACCTCATCAATTGTTTCATGTATCTTTCTCTTTTCTTCTTGAACACCTTCATTTTGTTCTATGTCCTCAATATCTTCTCTGGTTCTAATGAACTTCCTTCTCTTTGTTGGCCCTATTTTCTATGTAGATGGTTTCCTCTTGTAGGTTCTTACCTGTCCTTTCTTCAAGGGTGAAGGACTTGAGTCCTTAGCTGTTTGGCTTCTTGTCCTTGAAGCAACTGTGGTTCTTGGATTCTTAGCTGGTGTTGGTAATTGAGTATCTAACTTTGTAGAGTCAGAGTGACTTTCCTGCTTAGCCTCACTGATAGGTAAATGCCCTTCAGTTTCTTCCTTTTGTTAATTTTCCTCCTTAGTAATCGACAATCTTTTCTTCAAATTCTTAACCATTTTATCTTTCTTCCTCTCAATTTTTTTTACAACCAATCCAATTTTGATTCTTTCTTTTGCTTCTTCATAAGTTCCAAACTTTGGTTGTGTCTTTTCTAATGGTTAATTTATCAATGCATCGATTGCATTCGATGATTGATCAATATTTAACTCATATTCCAAAGTTTGTAACCATGTTGTCCTTGGTACAAAAGGTTTGATGTATGTGTGGTCGGTGTCAACCATGAAACATATATCATTCTTGAATTTCTCAATAAGTTGCTCAGGGATCCTTACTCTTTTCTGCATTCGATCCTTGAATCCTATAAAGTACTCATCCATGATTTTTTCAAAGTTGTCTCCCACGGATTTTATGTATTCACTAATTTGCATGGTGACTGGTCTTGTGGTATCCCATTTTACATCTCCTACTGATGGAAATGACTCTTGGAACTAAAATCAAATGCAAATGATAAGTGAGCCAAACTTACATGTATTTTTCTTTACATTCTTATTGTTCTCAGGTTTTCTTCTAGCTGGTTAAGTAGAAGTTCTGACAGATCCAACTGAGTACCTTTCTTTACAATTTTATAAGATCTATCCACTACTCCGGATGCTATGATGTTCATCCTGCTAGCTTGGAATAATTTTTAGCCTAGGAAACATGCTCAAAATTTTAATTCAATATCAGTGATAGGGGATACCTTCAGTCCTCTGTCATCACATTTGGTTCCTGTGTTCTTTTCAATCTCAGCCTTGGGTTAGTTTTTTAATTCCTTTACCTTATCAGTTATAGGGTAACTGGTGACTACATGAATAACATCTTGGGTTATCATTTTAGGCTCATCCAACCATAGCTTGTGGTTTTGAATTCGGCTCAGTACTAACAGAATCCACTTAGTTTTGAATACCTTTGGGAACAATAGGGCATTTGTGAGCCCTTTCACCTCTATGTGTTTGTGCTCATCTTTTATGGATCCATCCTCATTGCATAGCTTCTTGAAAGCTTGTTCCGCCTCTAAGTCACCAATTTTTGCAATCTTGCAGGGGATTTATGCTTGCACGTCTTCGATGAGAAAAACCATAGATGGTATTTACGAGAATGCTCCAGCATTGTTGAGTTGTGATGCAACCTCAGGGAAAATCTTGTAGTTAGGATCCTCACAGGCATAATTCTTGATAAGTTTAACCTCATCCTTCTTGATATTCTTCAATTTGGTTGTTCTTGAGGTCATGGCCATTGTTTCAGACATTTATGGGCTTTCTAAAAAATGTGTAAAATAGAGTTCTTGGTTATTGTAGGAACATACTATTTACACCTGTAGTGGTCACCGATATGTTGGAGTGCTTTGGGTCGAGTTGAAGTCACTCTGTGATTCTATCATTGTCTACTCAAATTTCACTCTTGTCACTCTGCTTTGTTCGCTGGTAAATAATGAAACCATTTTGTTTCCCTTTTATATAAATTTTCCCTAAAAGTGAGTCATTAATGCTCAACCACTCCTCGGTGTGTGAAGACAGAGTCATCGGTTTGAACATTAACTTCTCTCTTCGGTGACAATGCGATGCTTCAGGGTAGTTGTCTAACTCTTTGCTTTTACTGGTGGGTTTCAGTGTTTTGTGAACATAACTCATTCAACTTCCTTGATTACCAACGAGTCTCAGTTTATACTAGCAATTTTTCTTTTACATGTTAACCGACGATTCTTGGTAAGTGTAGGCAGTTTTATCTTTGAGCGTATACCGATGGATTTTGATATGTATTGCCCGATGGAATAGTTATCATAGATTTTAACAAGTAATATCATGATGCATCTTTACTTATGCTAATTTTTCATTTCATCAATATATTATGGAACTAATGTAAAATACTACTTAGTGTAATGCAGTTCCATACTTACTTGTTCTGCTTAGGTGGGAGTGGTGATGTCACCAAATCCATTAGATGGGGTGTCACCATTTGCATTTCTTGGTCTAGCTTCATCATTGTTTGAATCTTTTCTCCACATTTTGCCTTTCATCCTCCAAATTTCTTCAACGGTATTTCTATTGGGATATGTGTTGGTCTCTGTCATTTGGTCTCTATAGTCTTTCTTGAGATGACCAACTTTATGATAGTGTAAGCATGCCATTCCGGGGTTAGTCTAGCCTCTAGACTTTCTTGTCCACTTTCTCATATAGTTTATAGCAATGTCACCAAATCTTCCACATGTTGTACAATTTTTCCATGTGTTGTAATCCCATACATACTGGTTACTGACTGTTTTTCATTGATAGGAAGTTTCTTGACCTTTAGGCTTACATACTTGCTTTTTCTTTTTCCAGCATTCAAGAGTTGTGTGCCCATTCAATTTGAAAGTAGGACCATATTTTTCCATGTAGGTTTCCTTCTTTTTCTGTTTCATCTCAAACTTACATTCATATGTTTTATGTCCTTTCTTGTTACTTTTATAACAAAATCCTATGAATGAAGATGTGGATTTAGGAATACCTTTAATTTTACCTCTACATACATTTGATGTGTGGCCTTTCTTTCCATAGTGATTGCATGTCATCTTTCTTGGTCTTGGATTTGCAAAGACATTCTTTGGATCAGCTTGATTGGGTGATTCTCCATTCTCGGTATATCCTAGACCGGTGTTGTTGTTGATTCTTTGTTTTCCATCAAGAAAATCATCCATTCTTTTATTTATTTCTTCAACTTTCTTGATAATTTCATTATGCTTCTGCTGAATTGTGAGTTCTTGTTTCAACTTTTCATTTTCTTCCCTTAGCTCATTGATAGATTCTATTTTTTCAATGAGTTCAACATTCGTTATGTTTGCCTCTTGACTCATAAGAATAATCTAATTTGTAATCTCATGATGATGTTATGTAAGTCTTTCTATTTCAGACTCTTTCTCTTGTATCTTTTTAGTAATCTTCCTTCATCAATAGCTAGTGTTCTTTCTTGCTCAACTTGTCTAGCACTGTTCATGACATCAATCATTCTTACCATCTATGTCTCTTGACCGATTTGCAGAGATTTCACTTGTCCAACCAGATTTTTATTGATCTCATTTTGGCTTGTGATGCTTTCTTCTGATGTGTTTGATGCTTTTCTTGTATTTGATCCTAAATACTCAAAGAAATCTGGTATCTCTTCCTCATGGTAATCTATTTCATTACAACGAGATGTCATAATCTTTTTTTTCATCTAACAGCTATCTCATCTCGATTCTAGCTTCTTTGTACTGCTCATAGAAGATCTGAATTTGTAGCTTCTGATTCTCTATACTCTTGTCAAGTCTATAATTATCCATTGTATGATCTTTTCTCTTAAGCCTTTAAGCCTTACCAGATAAGAGACTTAGCTCTAATACCAATTTTTGGAATTAATGGGAAGTGTGTACTGAAAGGAGAGGGGTGAATTAGTACCTCAAAAACTTACAAATCTTTTAACCTTTATCCTTTTGGTAATCAATTGTTTATCCAACCATCTGTTCTATACTATCTTGATGTAAGATTTATCAATTCATAAACTTAATCAAACATGTGAAAATTCATAGAAACATTCATGAAAGTAATTAACACATTACACAAGATATGATAACACAGAAAACTCCTGTTAGGAAGTAAAAACTACGGTGGGGATGACACCCACAAATTCTTCACTATCTGCAGATTGGAAGGGGTCGATTAAGGCTTACAATTTGATAACTTATGATGATCTACCCTCTTAAGAGTATCTATGGAGACCTATTAAATTCTACTCTTTTAAGATCTTTAGCAACACTATTTAGTGTGCACTCGATTAAGAGATTTATAATTGGATGGTTAAATCCACCTTCCTTGAAAGGATTTTTACACTTTGCTTCACTTGTTAGAATGTAAGAAAATTATAATTTGACCTGGTGTATGAAATATCCTATTTCTAATTACAAATCCATTTAAGATTACATGTATAAGTATATCACCTAATGTGATTGAATAATACCTCTATTGCTCGGTAGCCTCTGTTCTTGGTTCTTGATAGCCAATATCACATTTTACTGTTCTGGTTCTTGAAACTTTCAGTCTGATCCATAGATGTGCTTGTATGCTTCATTCATCCTCTCATCCATTCTCACATCCTTGATAATGAATTATTACAACATCTATTTATAAGATAGATTGACCTAAACAAGTTTCATGTAAAACAATATTAACTCTAAGATCTCAGGTTTACAACTTTACCTTGATCTCCTAGTCTATGTGTTTTAAATCAGTTAGACTGATTAAAACACTTACATTAATGTTTCTTGTCCCTAAATAAATTATTTTAAAAATAAATCAAGACTCTATAAATAGAACATGACTATTTTATCCGATGTGAAGGTCAGATCCACTTTTTGCGGGCTGCAACTATCTTTCAGTTTCTGTCGGTCGGTTATGCTCTAAAGTCAGTTAGACTATTTCTCAATGTTCCTTGCTTTGAACTATCTCTCAGGTTCCTCTTTGACTATTCTCTTGGTTTGCACTATGACCTGGTTGTCGGGTTCCACTTTTGTGTTCCTCTTCATTCTTTTCACTTTGCATTTTTGGTTTACATACAAAATTGTGTTGTCGGTTTTCTTTGTACTTAACAATTTTTTATGATCTCTGATATCTGTATTTTCGGTTTGCTCTTTGTCTTGTCTTTCGGTGTATGTTTACCAAAAGTGTTCTTTGCATACTAATGATAAAAATAATGTCATTAGTAAGAAAATTTGTTGAGCTATGAAAAGGTAGGAAAATTAAACCAATCATCTTGAGTATAAGGCCTTTTTACATAAAATAAGGTTTTCAAAAACTAGAAAAGCACTCATGACATCTCTTAATTTTATTATTCAAATTTGATTACCTTTTGACTTCAAGAACCATGGCTAAGAATGAATTGATGTCAAGGAACATAGAGTTATGGCCGAAATGACTGAGCAATGGTTGCCAGGTTCTTGACTAGACTGGTGTATTCAATTCTGATTGATAAATAGACGCAGCTTTTGTTCATTCTAGTTTACCAAAGTGAAGATTACAGAGCCAAGAGATTGCATAAGTTTTAGATCTTTTAGAAGTGAAGAATTTCTTGAATTTTAGAGTTTTTTGCAAGAAAGAACTTGTATCTGAGAGAGGTGTTATTTAGAGGAATATTCATAATCAAGAGTAATGAGTCAAGAAGCACCAAGTGGGGCTTTAACCAGTGGGGAAAGTAGAGATGTAGAGGATGACCAGAAAGGAAAAATGAACTAATCTAAAGAATTTTTAGCTCTATTACCTAGGACAAACCAAGACAAAAAGGTAAGTGATAAATTCCTCTATGATTTTATGGAAAATTGTAGATATCCTCGTACTCTAGGAGTTTCTTGTTATCATATTTTCAATTACTTCTATAGCAATAAGGATAAACCAATTCCTATATCAAACCCTTGGACATCAGGGTTAGCAAATTTGATACTCCCAGACATCTTCGTAGATACAGACTTGTTAATTGAGTTAACTAGAAGGTATGATACTCTTTCCAAGACTATCAAGACAAGTGATGGGAAAACCCTACTTACTTTGGATAGGGCATCTTTCATGAAGGCCTTTGATATTTATCATCCTCGCGCCACAGAGATAGATTTGACCAAGTTATAGAATAGGTATGTCATACAATCCAACAATGTCAGCAAACTGATCCAAGGTCATGTGCCTAAATCAAACAAAAATTACATAGTTGTCATGCCAAATTCTATTGCACCCTATTTTTACAAGGATTTAAGCTTCTATATGAAGTATATTTCTTGTGGATTGTGTAGGGTTGTGGGGCTAGATGGGGGCAGTAAAAGGTTGTCTATAGATCTTTTGGTAGTTATCTTGGACCTCCAAAATTCACATGCCAACAATGACTTTGACTACAATCAGTATGTCATTGACCAGATGCACCAAGGTTTTATAGATATCCAAAAGCAATCCAACCCCAATTTTCTTGCATTATTGTATTTTAATACATCTGATCTTATACTTTAACATCAATAGCATGGAAACACAGAATTTGAGACCTAGGATACTTTTCTATGGCCAACCAAACCCTGTACAACTTTGGCTTAAGGTTTGGAATTACACCTCGAATGAAAATGAGTTTTACAGTTTTCAAAACTAGATTGCATGTCAAATTTTAGGTTTTCTAGGTTTGAATATGATGATATTTCCCATCAAGGTGTTGTAACTTCTCAGGCCTTGTCAATTTGTGGATAAATCGGCAGGAGATCATAACTGGGGAGATTTTTACTATGAGAAGCCCTTTACTTTAATGAGGGTTTATGGATTCTCCCAACCACCGCACATACTTCCATAATATGTTCCACCAAGAATATTTGTGATAGAATTTATCTGGTAGTTAATGTGGACTGATAAAGAGCACTTGGCTCCCCATCGAAAGGGTATATTCACACCCAGGTAGTTTAAGGTTTACAACTTCACCATTGGGAAGAGAGCCATGGATTTAATGAATAAATGGTTGGGATAGTATAGAATAAGTGTGGCCTTGTATAGGTACATAGATCTAGAAGGTTTCATCAAAAGAGAAAAGAAATTGTTGACTCCAAGCATAACCACCATCAAGGAGCATGAGGATTGTGTAGAGGAGGACCTCATAAGAAACATCTTGGAAGATGAAGAAATATCAAGAAGGGTTGATCAATACCAAGAGTTAATGAGCCTAGAGCAACAAATAAAGAAAAAAGGGATCCCCTTTCAAGGTTTCTTTCCAGAAGTACCTTATTTACAAAGACTTACAAAAATGATGGAGTATTTTAACACACTATACAATCAGCTTGAGGAGTTGATTGAATACAAGATAAGAGGCCCTGAGAAACATTCCTCCTCATAATATGAAGAAGACAATGAAGGAGTTTTCTCATTTCATATCCCTCCTCCCATGGATTAGCCACCTAGAATAGAGAAGACTATAGAGGTATACCTTACAGAGGTTCCCGATACTGAGGTGACTGATGAGCCCCCAAAGAAGAGACAGAGAATAGAATCAGGGGAGCCTTCTCAATCCAAGACATAGGAAAAGAAGAAAGATAAAATAAGTGCCCTAATTGTTGGTAATAGAACATATGACCACGAAATCAAGAAGACAATCAGGGAAGGAAAGAAGGTAAAGAAGGATGCACAAGAAGAAGTTGAATTGCCCCTTCTACTCTGTCAAGATGAAAGAGAAATTCACCAAGAAGAGTTTATGAATGATGGTGCTTTCATCAAGACAAAGTTGTTCAAGAACTTCTTAATTTGTAGGAAGCAACAAGAAGTGGGGTCATAGCTGCAGTTGACACAGGCTGACCCAGTGCCAAATGAATCTTTGCAAGCCCTGCAAGCATATGATGCTAAAACAAAGACAATAAAACCTGAGGAGGCTAGGAAACTAGTCAAGTCTAGTGGAATGTTGCTTGTGCCTGGTTGGGATCTAGCTTCAGCATTCATAATTGATCAAATCAAGAGGCAACTAGATGCAAATTTGTCTTCTGTGACACAACTAGGGGAGATGATCAGGGGATGTGTATATGATCCATGATCCTAAACTTTAGCAATGTGGTCCCTAGCACCTAAGACCCAAAAGCCATCATTAATTAGCATGCAAGAGAAGATGGATGGGGATAAGATTATTTTTTTTATCCATAATACTTATGGCTTCGAAATATCTTAGGTCCTTACCCACTTTGAACAACTGAATAAGGCTAAAATAGAGAAAATGTCCAAGAGATACCAAAAACTCTTTGATGAGTCAAGTGATGTTGTGAAGGAAAGGGAAAAGTTTTTGATTCAAATCAAGTCACTAAAAGATCAAGTGAATTAGTTGAGAAGGAAGTTACAAGAGGCCCCCAAGGCTATCCTCACTCCACCCAAAGAGGTTGTGGATGCTCAAACTGAGACCATAGAAGGTATTACACTTGGAACATACAAAGTTGATAAAGATGAGAACAAAGTGGCTCTGGAAGCCCTATGGAAAATCTTGCAACACAGGATAGATGCCCTAAAAATTAAAGTTGACTTGGTGAATAATGCTTATAGCAAGCTACTTGGCCTAGAGATAGAGGTCAATAGCCATATTAAAACCTTGAATCCTTATTTTGGCACTTTGTCAAGAAGGAAATCATTGTTTGAAAGGTTGGGAGCCTTTTAGCCACATACGAAAAATCTCCCTGAGATTGTATGTCAAGTGAGGGAATAAATTGAACAAATTGGAGCTACTTTGTCTTTCTTTAAAGGCAAAGAAAATTAGGATCAACATGTTTGTCCCAGACTACAATAGATTTATTCCTCCAATTAAGGGACAAGATGACAAGATTAAAGCAATAGAAGAATGGAGAAATGAGTTTGACACTCTATTGCCTATTAAGATGGCATTTATAATAGATAGCATTGCCCTAGATATGGATAGATTTAATAAGATCTTGGATGAAGCTTTCAAAGCAAAGACAGACTTCATTAAGTTTTTCATAGATGTCAAGGTCATAACAAATGCTAGATGAGACAGACAGAAGGAACAAATATAGACTATTCAAGGCTTTAATTGGCCTTTAGAGGCAGAGGTTGCACAATGGGATGTCATCACAAATACCAAGAAGAAAAAGATTGCAACCATTAACCTAGATGTACTGGATGAGGAGTAAAGTAACACCTTGCACCTGTTCAATGAGCGGAAGGAGGATAATCATCAACAAGAATAATGTAAAGTAGCCTGTATTGGTGGTCACTAGATCTCACAATAACTTTAAGAGGTTACCCAGAATATCTACGGACAAAGGTGCTAGCTATTCAAGATTTGGAGAGAGAACCATTAGGTTAACCTTCCCGAGTCAAGAAATCTAAAACAAGAAAAATGATAATCCTTGTTTCATTTTTATTTTCCTTTGCCAAGTTCATGGTATGGCTTGTTAAGCTCTGCATCAAATTGGTTATGCTTATCTTTAGGATGTTCTATCTATTGTTGTAGTAGGAGGCAGGGAGCTAATCAATGTAAATTGTAATCCACTGTTGAGATTATTGAGAAGCAGTAATCTATAGAAGGCACACCTTCCTGAACCTATGGAGCTCAAAGAAGAGGGAGGATTAATCCTCATTAATTAGACTTTTACTTGCATGAGTCAAGAATTGGGAATCTAAGAGTCAAGCATTGATGCCATATTGAGATTCTGCAAGAAAAAGTGTTAGCAAATTGGCGACTTTCCTGGGGAATGTTGAAGTATACCAATTTTAGTTTGTCCTAGATTTTTCTAGTGTGGTATCTTTCTAAATACTTTGATCCAGTTCTGATTTAACAAAAATTCTCTAGAGAGTAGTGGATTTTTGAAAATTCCATAGTGACTAATTTTTTATTGTCCATTTCTTGATCAGTTTATTGATATTTTCCCATACTAGTTGTGGGTTGCGACTCTAACTCTATGCATTCTAGTGTGATTTGCATGTTACAACCTTGAAATTTTTTCTCTGATTTTAAAATGAGTCAGAAAAGAAACACCAGGTCCTATTTTAGAGCTAACCCTGAAAAAGATATAGGAAAAGGGCTCCATACGCCTGGAAGGAGACAGTGGTCCAAAAGAAGTGTATCAAATCAAGACTCCCCAAGAAATTCAAAGGGGAGAATGGAGACCCTTTTCCCTAAGAGAAGGTCATCCTCATCTAAAAGTGTAGATCTACCAAGGTCGATAAATCCTTATAAGTCTGATGCAGCTTTTGACCCTTTCAGAGAGGGAGAGATGATAGATGCAGTATTTTTCCCTATAGAAGAAACTCTGAAACAACTAGGGGAAACCTCTGTTGTTGAAACCACATCTTATGATTTTGAAAAGTTGAGATAGGAGGTATTAGCTCTGAGAAGGAGAAAGAAGGAGAAATAATTAGAGATTTCTCAAGCCAGTAAGAGGCATGAATATGAGCTCTATGACTTGTTAACCGAGAGAAAAGAACTCTTCGCAGAGACAAGAAGGAATGAGCTAAAGTCTAAGAGCTCAAATTAAGAAGGTAAAGGTCTAGAAAAGGATTTATTTGGTGACTTTTAATCCTTGAGGAAACAAGCTGCAAACAAGAAAGAAAACTCTAGTCAAGATGAGTTTGCAGAAGGAATTGTCATTAGGCAATTGCACCCTCATGAGATTGAGCAGAATGTAAAGCTCAAAACAAGAAATAAAGATGTCTCTGACAAAGGTAATAAAAAGGCTATTAACATTAGTATTAATGAGCCAAAGCAAAGTAAAGTTTCCTCTGCAGGAATGTCTCAAGTTGACATAGAACTTGAGCAAGCCAGAAAAGCTAAAGAAGATCTAACCAAGGAGCTAGAGGCTGTTGGTGCTGACATGAAAATGAGGATAGCTTTCTTGCATGCTAATAATAATACTACCTGAAAGTAGTTCTATATGTTTCAATATTGGGACACAACAACAAAACCAAGGTGGTGCAGGTCCTAGTGTTCAAACTATTGTTCCTAATGTTGAAAATCCACTAGGTGGTTCTAGCCCAACTTCGTGATAGTCTGGTGTTGGTCCAAATACTCAAATCTCTGGTCTAAAGCAAGGAGGTCCTCAACATACACAAAATCAAGGAGGTTCAGTAGGACCAAGTGGAAATAATGCTTTTGGAAACTTCCAAAGAAGACTTGTTCATCTAGACAGATATAGAGCTCTTTTCTTTGATGGCATCCCTGGTCATCCCAATGTGATTCCTAATGAGGTAAGAGACAAAATCCTGAAGTTCATAGGAAATAATTTTATAACCTGTGAAGAACATTTGAAATCTTTCACTAATATGATTACTGATTTTGAAATAGAACATGAAGATGTTATCATAAATATTTTTGTTCAATCTTTAATAGAAGATGCAAGAGATTGGTTTAGAAAAAAATTTACTTAATGATTTTATAGCATCTTGGAAAGAATTTGTTAAATATTTTAGGGAAAAATACAGAGAACATGTTAACTCTGGCTATATGTTGAATGAATTTAATAATATTAAGAAATTTCCAAATGAGAGCATGTCAGATTTTAACAATAGGTTCCAAAAGGCTATGAGAAAGCTCTTCCAAGTGTTAAGACTCGATGAACAAGATTTCTAGCCACTTATTTTAATGTTGATGATGGGAAGATGTTCTATCTTCTTAGAGATATGAACCCAAGAACCCTAAGAGAATCTTCCAAAATAGAAATAGATATTGAGAGTAATAGGCATGCCTCCGAGAAAATGGGGAAGAGAGCGGACAGAAAACTTTGTAAAGAAAAGGGACAAGAAAGCAAGTCTATTAAAGAGGATGATATGGTTGATAAATTAATGACTGTAGTAAAGGATCTTACTACTAAGATGGATAAAAGGGACAAAGGCTATCATGACAATAAATACCAGTATCAAAGGTATGACAAATAGCCTAATCTAAGGAGTATACCACACACAAAAAATAGAGAGATGGTAAGCCAATCCTTAAGGACCAAGAAAACCAAAATTCTAAAGTCACCCCTGATCCCGTCAAAAGTAATAGCAAAAATTATGTGGAGAATAATCCTTGGTGTTCTGCTTGCAACATGCCTCACTCTTCATACCAATGTGTGTTATCCCAAGCCCTAGCTAATCAAATGGGTTAGGAAGATGAGCAATCAGGTCCTGAACAAGAAGGTCCTGTTATGAACATGTTTACTGTTAGGAAGCCTTATCCTTGGTCTCCTAAAAAGGGTGAACCTATTGAAGATGCGAGTAGAAAAAGGAACTAGTACCTAGAATACCAGCCCCAACTTATCTCCTATTCTAATGATAAATCTGGTATTATATCTTAAATAACTATCAATGCAGTGGGTGATGAAAAGAAGCACCCTCATTTTAGACTACCAAGTGATGAAGAGAAAAGATCCCTAACCAGAGCAGCAATAAACTAGACTAGGGGTGTGTACAACCTAATAAATAGAAAAGTTGAGCCTGATCAAAGCAAATTTACATCTTTTTTTTTTCATAGAGGATGCCCCACAAAATGTTGCAGAATCTCATCACAAGGGTAGCAAAGGAAAGAAATCTACAAAGAAAGCCGAATCTTATTCTAATCAGAAGGAGAAAGAAGAACTAATGGCTATTGATAAGGCCAAGAAAGGTAGGAAGGTAGGTGATGTCTCTTTTGAACTACCTATGTTTGACATGAAACATGCTCTTACCCAAATGAAAGTTTTAGTCCCACTGATGGAAATGCTAAAGATAAAAGAGCATAGGGAATTTGCACTTGCACTTCTAAGAGGGATAGAAGATATCCCTATGTCAAACAAAGAAGAAGTGTCCTTGACATTGAAGAATGATAAAAAGGAAGTTTCATCAGTCAAGGAAACGGAAAATCAAGTAAAAGGATTAGAAAAAAGCAAATAAATCTCTAATATCTGCATTGGCAATGTCATTACTCAAGAACCATTGTCATTTGATCCCTTTTATGTTACTTTGATGATAAATCATTTTCTATTTAAGAATTGCATGATAGAATCTAGTGTTGCGGCTAATGTAATGTCATATCATGTCATGAAAGAATTAGGCCTTCAAGTCACCACTCCTACTAGAAGTTCTTATGCAATGGATAATAGAGAGGTTCCAGTTATAAGAAAACTGAAAGACATTGAAGTCAAGATTGTTGTATTCCCTGAGGCTACCTACAGAATGGATATAGTTATTGTAGATACAAAATCCCATTATGATATTTTTTTATCAAAACAGTGGGCAGCAGCAGTGGGTGGAAGACTGATATTAGATTTATCATATGCAATAATTCCTGTAAATGGTACTGAGGTCAAGTTGTACACAGAGCCTCATTTATCTATCATGGTGGACATGGTTATGCCCGACCAATTAAATTTTTTTTTAGATATAGGTATGGAAACTTTGTTGTTGAGGAGATCAAGCCTCAATTAAGAAATATTGATCCAATTGTTGATAAACTATTATTACAACAAGATGGACTTTGGGAGATGTACTTTGATGGAGGATGCTCTAAAGAAGGATCAGTAGTTGGTGTTTTATTCATCTCCCCATCAGGTATTACTTTTAAATATTCCTTCTCAGTGGCTTTTCATTATACAAATAACACAGCTGAATAC
>MU227511.1:1388005-1405492 GCA_018584345.1 Thuja plicata | reverse complement strand
ACTGATTCCCCCCCCCCCCCACTCTCAGTTATTACTAATAGAAGATACTTTATTTTGGATCCCCTTTTGACTCTTTAAATCTTTCCTTATTACTTCTTTTGGTCTCACTGTGGCTATATCAAAAACTTTTTCAGAATTCCACCTTGCATGTCCTATCAGACTCTTACAATCTGTCTCAATACATGTGGTCTACCCACTTTTTACAACTTGATTCTGAGCTCACTATCAGGGCATTCTAACCCTTTGATGCTGGAATCACTTACTTCCACCAAAACACAAATGGCATTTCTAACTAGACACACTCACTTGAACAATTTGAGACTCTACCTGACACTATTGGGAAACTTTGACAAAGTTGAGGAATAACCACATGGTTAACACAAGATGCAACAAGTACATGTCTAAAGGATTGAAAGTTCCTCCTAAATCACCGCACTTTCAAGGATAAACATCTCGCAGTTCCCTACTCAATCTAGACTCTCTAGTGATGGATAGCGACACTCACAGATGGAGTGAGGCTTTTGAGGACTATAACAATGGAAAAAAAAAAAATCCCAAAGATACAAATGAAGAAGAAGAACCCAAGTTTGACCATCCTTTATTTGAGTCGGGAAGTGAAGAGGACATCACTGCAGAGGAGTACAATAAACTCAAGCAAAGTATGAAATTCCAAAAGATGATGGAAAAGATAATTGGTGAGGATAAAGAAAAATACTTCCTCCATCTAGCGTCCACGGGAAAAAAATTACCTCTGGATTATGATGTATAAAAACTCAAAGAAAAGGAGGTACCAACTCCTATATCCATTCTCACCAAACAACTCACTTTGATGAAAACAAAGCTCGTGACTCTCAAATAGGAGAAAGATAAACCCAAAACAAAATACTCTTTGGACACCATTTTCCCATTTCCTTTTGACAAGAGTATCACTATGGTCCCATTCCCTCCTAACATAGCGAGACCAAAATATGACAAGTATACGGGGGAGACTAACCCACATGATCATGTCAGAGAATTTTTTGCTCTAAGCATCGAATACATGCATAATTCAAAGAGTCAAAAATTTTGAAGAGATAATTCAATGATTTATCCAACATTACTCCTATAACATACAAAATGAGGTGACCATGATGGATCTATGTAACACTAAATAGAAGAATGGTGAATCATTTACACACTTCCTACAAAGATGGAGGAAGATCTTTGCATGATATTCAAGAGCCATCCCCGAATCTGAGAAGATAGAAATCTTCATTAATAACTTGGCACCAGAATTGAACTACACATTGCAAATGCAAGACTCCCCTAGCTTTGACAGAATGATCAAAAATGTCATCTGTATTGAAGAAGTTATGGTCAGAAAGGGGGAGATCACTCTTCAAGGTGAAAAAAATCTAACAACTCCAACTCCAAGCCTAAATGGTGGAAGCAATACAAAAATGTTGTCAACAATAACGTAGTAGACACATCCAATGTTGGCCCTAAACCTAAGGTATTCAATCTCACTAATAGTATGCAAGCAAGCAAGGATGCCAAGGTAACGGCTCCCATACACTAAGAAAACAATGATAATAGCAAGGGTCAGACATGGACTTCAAAACCTCAAATAACATTCACTCCTTTGGGAGAATCCATTGAGACTGTTTTGAAAACACTATTGGATAACAAAGTTCTTACTATCCCAAATTCCAAACCATGGGAACCAATGGTCAAACCTAGGTGGTGGGATGATAATTCCTATTGTGTCTTTCACAAGAACAAAGGACATAAGACTAACAATTTCCTTAAGCTCAAATATGTCATTCAAGACCTCATTGAAGGAGGTGAGATCAAAGTGGACGGACACACTACCAATGAAGATCATACAACATTCAATAAACCATTCCCTAAGTATGAAAAAGGGGAAACATCTAAAGGAAAAGGTAATGAAGTAAACTACATCTATTCCAACAATGATAATGTGATCAATATGCTAGACATTAAAACCGAATCAATTAACGTGGTCACAATCAAAGGTGTTTATTTCCACTAGAATGCAGTGACATAGAGCCAAGCACAGGTCACAATCAAAGCACCCCCAAAACCAGCATCAACATCCAAGGTTCCTATCATTACTATTCCTAAACCAGCAGTGAAACATGTGGTTACTATTCCTGGAGCAAAGTATGACTTGGTGGACCAACTGCAATGAACCTCTGCCAAAATTTCTATCTTTGAGTTGCTCAAAATATCCATAGTACATAGGGAAATCCTAGAACAAGCTCTACGTGTTTCTAACATCCCAAAGGATATTGATATAGATAAATTTCAAGCGATGGTCAATCACATCTCAATGCCATATTACCTCTCCTTTTCTGAAGAGGATGATAAGTCATTAACACATCCACATAATCAATCCCTCCATATCGAAGTCCTTATTCATAAATCTTGTGTTAGATGCGTATTGATAGATGGAGGTGTAGGATTGAATATTTGTACACTTAATCTGATCAAGAAATTGGGTCTCCTAGAACAAACAATTGATTCCAGAAGCAAGATAACCATTAAAGCTTATGACAAGGAAGAAAGATCCTCTAAGGGTCTTATTGTTCTGCCTATCAGAGTTGGACCAATTGAGAGGAATGTCATATGTCAAGTTCTGGATCTACCCCTGGTCTACAATATCCTATTGGGGAGACCATGGATTCATGAAATGCAAGTTGTGCCATCCACTTACCACTAGTGTATAAAGTTCCCACATATGGGGTGGAAGTGACGGTTCCTATAGATGCCAACTATACTTTTAATAATATCAAAGTAGGTAGTATGATCCTGCATAACAAAGAGTATATGGATGTGATTGCTCCTGAAACTACCAAGGACATGGTTATGAAGAGTTTTGGCAAAACCTTAAAACTTGAAGAAATAGGTATGGGAGAATACAAGCTGGACCTGACTCCCTCACTGATAGAACTTTCGGTATCACCAAGATCCTACAAAAAACCTTCCTTGACATTCACACCTATTGCATCCAAGGATCTAGAAGTACACAAAGCAATTGGCATGGTAAAGGAATCCACATCTTCTTTAGATAACACAGAAGAACAGGCAGTCTTGGACTGGCTTTACAAAGGAGAACCGATGGAAGTTGAGGTCAAACATGAAGATATCCCCAGACCAGTACGGAAAGGGATATGATTTCCTCAAACATATGGGATACAAAGGAAAGGGACCTCTAACCAACATAGGTTGAGGGCTTATTGAGCCTATACCCATGGAATTCTGGAATACTAGAGACAAAATAGGACTCGGTTTTAATACTAAAACTAACAAACCTACTTCAAAAGATAGCCCAGACTCAGACAAAGGGAGTGATGAAATAGATGAACTAGAGAAGTGGTCCTATGAAAGGTTATTACATGTTGGCACAGAGAATCCCAACTATCAAGGAGAGTGCTATGTACCCAGCTTTGAGGTACCACAAGATCTTCGTACCCCTTTGTTAGCACAACCTCGCATTCAAGAGGTAGGAGACTCAACAATAGATGATTCAGAGATACCCTTGATAGCAACAGCTACAACAAGCACACCCTAACGACAAGATTTACATCCTAACTAGGGGCAATTGGTTACAGTTTCACATGTCCTTGATCTACCACACTTTGATCCACGGGTAGCTAACTGGGTACATCAAATAACCATTGTTGAATACTTAAACAGATCTGATGATGAGGTCACTGACTCTCATGATTATGAATAGCATGAGCTTTCTGTCACCACTGAAGATATTGGAATAGATACAATTCACATGTTTGCGGCTCCCTCAGCTGCTCGTAAACAGTCTAACACTACTCTCAATGACACTGATAATCCTCAAGTAGAGGAAGAGTTCCTTCCCCCAATCATTTATGAAGAGACCAGTGTTCTCATAAGTCTAGAAGAATTTCAAAGGCTATAGACAAGAAGCCTCCTTTTACGGAGAGATGAAGATGATAGTTCTACTGACGAGTCACAAGAGTTTGGTCTGCATATAACTAACAATGACCCTTTTTATGACGATCTCACTCTTATTGATCTAAACATTGAATAAATTAACTTAACAGAACATGTCATGTCAGTTAATATTCATGATGCTAACGCGATGTTGTCCTTCCCAGGGTCCAATTCCTTGTCTTTGATAAACCCAGATCTAATTGATTGGACTAGTACAGATCCTACTCCTACTCTTGACTTTCCCAATAACTACTCCTTGGCTTGCTATCTAAACGCTTTTGAACCCTACCCTTTTTCCACCAATGCAAGGAGTGAGAACATGTCACAGGAGGATATCACGTTTTTCAGTCCAAAATTGAAAAATAAATAGAAAAATGGGACTAATGGTGAAAACCACATTGTGGCAGTGTCAGATCCTAAAATAGTAAAAATAAAAGATGTATCCAATGATGACAACCTCTCAGAGGCACCAAAGGATGAGATTCTTGATATCCTCCCTCAGCACTTTCAGGAAAGGTCTTCCATTCTGATAGAACCAACACAACTAGTTAATTTGGGCACAGCTGAAGTTCCTCAAATAGTACACCTGGTGGAATCTTTGTCAGAAGAGGAGAAGACATAATTTACAGCGTTCCTGAGGGAAAAGAAGATCAACTTTGCATGGTCTTATATAGATATGCTTGGAATAGATCCTAGTCTAATCATGCACCACTTATCTATAGCTCCCGGGTTTAAACCCGTGAAACAAAAACTTAGAAAGATGCATCCTCTTGTTGCATTACTAGTAAAAGTAGAGATAGAGAAATTGTTGAAAGCTAGATTTACCAGAGTCATTGCCTACGTAGGATGGATCTCCAATGTGGTCCCTGTGTCTAAATTCAATAAATCTATCAGGATATGTACGGACTTCAGAGACTTAAATAAGACATGTCTTAAGGATGACTTCCCACTACCTAACATTGACATGATCATCGATCTCGTAGCAGGCTACCAGATGTATTCACTAATGGACAGATTCTCAGGCTATAATCAAATAAAAATTTCCCCCAAGGATCAAGATAAGATTGCATTTATGTGCATGGGGCACATTTTTCTGGAATGTCATGCCATTTGGGTTAAAGAATGCCGGTGCTACATATCAAAGAGAAATGACTACTATATTCCACGACATGATACATAAAAACATGGAAGATTATGTGGATGACACATTGGCCAAATCCAAAGAAAGAGGTACTCATATTGATGACCTAAGAAAGATATTGGATCAAATGGAACAATTTCAACTCAGGCTCAATCCTAAGAAATGTTCCTTTGGTGTCCAATCAGGAAAACTCTTAGGGTTTATAGTTTCAGCAAAGGGAATTGAAGTAGATCCTGCAAAAGTCAAAGATATTCTAGAGATGGCTCCTCCCCACAACATAAGTCAAATGAGGACATTACAAGGGAGACTCCAATCAATTAGGAGGTTCATGTCACAACTTCTAGACAGGGCACAACCCTTTACCAAATTACTACGTAAAGGGGTCACTTTCAAATGGGATGAACACTGTGAAGCAAACTTTAGAGAACTAAAAGGGTACCTAGCTACTCCTATTCTTATGGCACCTATTCATGGAAAGACATTACTCCTATATATTTCAGCTACAGCTACATCACTAGGAGTATTTATATCACAAGAAGATGAAACAAATAAAGAAAGAGCTATCTACTACATCAGTAGAACACTAGTCTCCTATGATCTCAATTACAACATTATTGAGAAAGCATGCTTGGCAGTCATCTTCACATCACAAAAATTGAGACACTACATGCTCTCTCATATAGTAAGGCTTATTGCTAAGATTGATCCTCTAAATTACCTTTTGAGAAAAACAACATTAACATGACAATTAGAAAAATGGGTCCTCATTCTAAGTGAATTTGACATTGATTATGTGGATAGGAAAGCTATTAAAGGACAAGTCCTTGCAGATCAACTCGTTGATTCACCCCTTCAAGATGATGAACCTCTAAGGATTGAATTCCCTGATGAAACAATTATGCATCTAACTAAGTATCCATGGAAGCTATACTTTGATGGTTCTTTCACGCAACAAGGCTCTGGGGCAGGATTTCTATTTATAACCCCTCAAGGCCACAAGATACCCAAGTCTTAAAAATTGATGTTCCCATGCACGAACAACATTGTAGAATATGAGGCATTGGTAAGCAATCTCAAGCTCACCATGGAATGGAATATTGTAGAGTTACACATGTATGGTGACTCCCAGCTTGTTATCAATCAAGTTAATAATGATTACCAGATGACAGATGAAAATTTGACACCCTACAAGCAACTGGTTGATGACCTAAAGAACTACTTTATCTTCATCACATTCCAGCAGATATCTAGGATGGAAAACAAAGCTACAGATGTATGGCTACCTTGGCATCCATGTTACAACTGGAGGAGCATCAATTTTGCTATGACTTCTTGGTGGAAGAACTATCCTATCATGCCTTTAATACCCCTGAATACCAAGTAATTTGTGCTTTAAACACCCCAGACCAATCTCGGTATGCTAATATCATTACCTACCTTACTGACCACACCATCCCAAGTGATCTATCCTAAAATGAGAAAAGAGCCTTGATTAGGATTGCATCGCGTTATATCCTCATAACTAATTACTTATATTGATGAGGTCTCGATGGTATGCTTCTTAGATGTTTAGAACTCAAAGAGTCTGATCTCGCGTTAAAAGAAGTCCACAAAGGTGTATGTGGATCACATTCAAATGGCTTTTCACTAGCAAAGAAACAACTCAGAGTAGGCTATTACTGGCCTACCATGGAGAAATATGCTATTCAACTTTCCAAGACATGTCTTAAATGCCAGACACATGGAAATCTCATCCATGCTCCTGCCAGAGAACTTATACCTTTCATAACACATTGGCCATTTCACCAATGGGCCTTTGACTTGGTTAGACAAATATATCCCAATTCTTCAAATGGACAATGCAAGCAATTGTTATTTTTTCATTGATGTCAAACCTTAATTGGGGAGACTATTGTTATCTTTTTAAGTACCATATCTATTGATTGAAGAAGAAGATTTAACAAGAAGACCAAGTGAATGGTTGAGATAAGGAAAATAAAAGGGTACTTGATCAGTTGGCACTCTGGAAAAGTAATTAGTTATTTATCTTTCTAAGATAAATTTTTTGGCTGCTCTGTGTCAAGCAAGTCTGGCTTGTTCCGAGCAAGTTTGGTTTGATGTTGAGCGAAGTTGTTTGTGACGAGAAAGTTTGTTGAGTGTTGAGCACCAGTGAAATTGCCAAGTGGAAACAGTAATGTTGGTCGACTTACAGTATTTGGATTAATGATGAGATTTGAGATCTCTGGCTGACGTAGTTAATTTTATTGGGATATGTAAAGTTAATTAAAGATTAATCCATGTCATTTAATGTATTGGTAACCGTAATTAATGCATGGATTCAAGATTTAATTAGAGACTACTTAGGAGAAGTAAATGTAATGTAATGATGGAATGATCGGTTGGATCTGACCTATCCTAAGATCTACGATCTTGATTAAGCGGCAAAGATTTATCTGACCTAGACAAAGAGGTATATGATAACCTCAAGGGGTTATTCTTTGGTGTGTGGATGTGGTGTTGGATGTACTGATTGGTGTACATGTGTGTATGCAAGAGGATTGCATAGTTGATTTACTGATTTGCATGACCTAGTAGAGAAGGCTGAACACAGAAGCAGAAAGTTGCATGTGTGATTGCTTGACAGATTTCCAAGAAGATCAAAAGATTGAAATGGCAATGCAGGTCACTCAGTAAGTTAGCATCAGAGCTATAATTAGATCTGAATTTGCAAAGTAAGTTGTATGTATCAGATCACAACTGTTGATTACTTTCTAACCATTGTATCAGTTAAAATCCTTTAAAAAGGTTGACCTAACAGTCATTTGTATAAATCCTCTAAGCAAGGTGACATTCAGGTGGAATGTTCTAAGTCCTCTAACAAGGCCACTCCTGACAGGGTGATTAAATATTTTAACCAGGTCACACCTAACAGTGTGTTATTGTAACCTTTAACAGGGTTGGCTCCTCATAGAGCTCACTTTAGAAGAGTGAAACTTGGTAGCGTGTTACTATTGGTTTTTCCCATATTGGGTTTCCACGTTAAATACTTGTGTCAACTTGTGTGAATTCTTATGGTTTGTTTTACTATTGTGTTTCTACAAGCTAATTACATTAAACAGTAAACTGCATGATTAAGTTGTTGACATATGCTACTATTGCTGAGTAGATCTGAAATACAGAAAGTTTTATTTGATACATCTAGACCTAAGGATAACTAATTCACCCCTCCCCTCTCAATTATTCTAAATTCATTCTAACAATCCATGCTCCTGCCAGAGAACTTATACCTTTCATAACACATTGGCCATTTCAGCAATGGGCCTTTGACTTGGTTGGACAAATATATCCCAATTCTTCAATTGGACACAAGTTCATCATTACGGCCACTGAGTATTTAATGAAGTGGGTTGAGGTCATGCTGCTAATCAAATCCACTGGAAAACAGGTGGCTATGTTCATTCTTAACTACATTATCTGTAGATATGGGATACCCTCTTTAATTGTAACAGACAATGGGGGCCAATTTAAAAATCAAGACATTGATGACCTTTGTGAATAGTTCCACATCACTCAACATTGCTCCTCAATTTATTACCCTTAAGGTAATGAATAGGCTAAGGCATCTAATAAGAATATTCTCAAAATCCTACACTGAACTGTAAGTAAGTCTGGTAGAGACTAGCATCTGTAAATGAATCCGGCACTATGGGCCTACAGAACAAGCATCGAAACACCAACTAGAGCTACACCATTTTCTCTAATCTATGGTGTTGAAGCAGTACTACCTATTGAGGTTGAAATCCCATCTTTGTGCATATCTTTACAAGGGTTTGTTACTGGTGAGCAATACCACAGTGATCGGGTAAATTATTTAGACCTACTTGATAAGCGCAGGCAACAGGCGTTTGATCATCTGAAGGTGTACCAAGCACATATGTCCAAAGGATACAACAAGAAGGTCAAACCACAAAAATTTGAAGTGGGGGATCTTGTCTTAAAGGAGAATCCTAAGAACCAGCCCAAAAGAGAACAGAAAGGAAAATTTGAACCTAATTGGCTGGGACCTTATGTTATCACTGCTACTTTTGGAACTGGAACTTATCAACTAGCTACACCTGAGGGATATGTTCTCCTAGATCCTATCAATACTCTACATCTAAAGCAGTTCTACGCTTGATGTTTGGCTAGCAGAGCCTGTACAATGAAATAGCTCTCAGAAAATATCAAAAACATTCAGAAATTGATCCTGAAGAAATCCAAAAATAGTGGAAAAAGTCCTAAAGAAAGGTATCCTTGGTGAAAACCTGGCAAACAGGCAACTTGATACTACAAAAATATTCAAAAAAGAAAAAATAGCAACAAAAAAATTGAAAAAGAGAAAAGTGCCTTGATGACAACCTGGTAAAATAGACATCTTGGTAGCAAAAAAAAAAAAAGAAAGAAATAAAAGATATTTCCAAGTGGTGACAACCTAGCAATCAGGCGTCACTTGTGTTCTATGCTCCATCTATCAATGCAGTACTGATACAATGCCTTCATGATTACACATGTGCTAAACATTGACTTTGTTTCCTTACAACAATCTTATCCTTGCTTGGGATTTGTTTGCATTTCTATCTTAGGATAAGGTCATTCTACACTGGGGGCATCTTTTCCAGTCTAATAGGTTGTGTCTGCTATATTTTCATAGGATGGTTTGTCTCTTGATACGATGCTTCTCGATACTTTCACCAAACTATCACTTTCACAAACAAGGTGACACAAACATTGCACTAACATGAACGGTGTTCCAAAGAGCTACATGGGATTGCAAACAAGAAATAATGATATACACAGACATGGAACACCTATTTTCTTGAATTCTAACTTTTTTATTGTTTAATCTATGCTACACTTGAAAAATGAATCAATAGTATTTCTCAATACTACCTAAAAATAGTTTGATCTTGGTATGATTATGACTCTTTTATGTACCCATGATGTTTTCACTGGGGGCATCTAAGTAGTTCTAAATTTTATTTGATTGATTCAAAATTGATAAGTTGTTGTGTCTTTCGAGTTACTCCATGACGTCTGCACAAAGACAAAGATTCGCAAGGATGGGGGCATAACATTTTCTTGGTTTTCTACGTATGGTGATTGTTTCAAATGATCCTATAAATTTTACCTAACTTGGATGTTTATGGTAAGAGCTGTCACTATGGGTGGATAGCCACATATATCTCGATCTTTGTTATGTGTAAACTACGGTGAGGTTGAAACAATTTCCTTGTCTATTTTCTGAACTCGGATTCTCACTAAGATATACGAAGCATAATGTACCCAAGGATATGAATTTTCAAGGTCATTGTGGGTCCAATATCTTACCTTATATAGATTCTGATATAATAAAAGGAAGGTGACTATTTTGTTATCCTGGCTTCTATGCTTTGATGCCTAAGTCTATTTATGACATTTCAATAAAACATATTATTCATACTTTCATAATATCAATGGGTATTAGTGAATGTTGTACTATCCAATGGTATCCATTTCAAAAATGCCCAATGATGATAAAATATTCCAAATATCTGCAAATTAGTGACAGTCCTAAGAATCTACATATAGCTGCATTTAGAGATTGCATGATGCATTTTGAAAGTACAACATAAGGATTTGAGCTCAAACTCCTTTCTATTTTTAATTCATCTGAAATCCAAGATATTTACATACCCATGCTTCCTGAAATCTTTGATCAATTAGGAATGAAACTGAACTCACATTTTAACCATAATTAACTTGGTACTCATGGATTTTATTCTTTTTCCTTCAATTTTGTTCTCGAGGGGGCATGATCACACTATCATCAATCAAATTTTTGCTCTAAACAACATCAAGAAAACACTTCGTTATCAAACAAACTAGGGGCATGATAGTTTCCTTGACTAAGTCAAGATTGTTGGATAGAAAGCTTTGGTTCTCATAAGCTAGATATCTTGTGTTTCATCATTTTAAAAGATTCTTACTAAGCTCCTGGTAGCTTCATATTGACTTTTGGACAACAACCAAGTTCAGAATCAGTATTATCAATCTTTGGACAACAACCAAGTTCAGAATTGGTATCTTTAAGGTCTTTTATTGATCTATGGATGATAACCAAGTTCAAAATCAATACTATCAATTTAGTTTGATCAAGTGCGAGACTGATCTCATCAGGCATTTTGTTTGATCATGAGAAAAATTCTCAATATTTCTGAAGTCAACATCAAAAACTTTCTTTGAATCAATGTGCTACTCGCACATCAATTCAAAGAGGGGAAAATGTAACCACCTAGATTTGGTCTTCTCTGACCAGAGACCCTATTTTTCCTAAGTGTGATCATACCCCCAATTATGTCCAGACAACTCTTCAATCGGCTGACATAATTCATTCAAATCAAATTTAATCTCCTAAGTGATCTAATCACTAATTTACATTAATCACTTTATCCATTTCAAACCAATCAATTCAAATCATAACCTGGCTAAGGTAATTAATTTAAAAGGAATTAATGAAATCCTATTTATACCTCATCACTTGCAAAATCAATCCCCTAGCCTGATTGATTCAATTTGGCTATAGTCCTAATTAATTATTACAAAGCAATCAAGAACTTAAATGATTAATCAAAATCCCTATTATTGAGTGAATATGTTATTACAGCAATTCATTTCATTAATATTCCCTCAAACCTAACCAATCTCAAATATCCAACCCTAAGTTCAAACTCATCCCAACCCCTTCTCACATGCTAATTATTCTTAATTAGCTAATTAACCCTAATTAGCTAATCCTCCCTCCACTCATTCTCTCTCCTCCCATCTTTATCTCCTTAATCACATCCCTTAAGCCTTAAACCTAATCCTAAGCTACCCTTAAGCTTGTCACATTCCATTAAGGTGTGATTAGGAATTCAACCCTCCCCCTAAAGTCAAAGCTATCAGGCTTGACCTTAAACCCTCACCCATGCTTCTTAAACCCTCACCCATACCTCATTACTGATTTCATAAATGAGGCATTAATGGCTCTTGCATATTCCTTCCACCACTCCTCATTAATGAGTCTTACACTCCCATTAATGGCAGCCCTTCTAGAGTCTTCTCCCCTTCCTCTATTTCTCCTATAAATAGGATGGATTTTGAGCTCAAATGGCCCTTGATTTTATGAAATGTATTGTTGTAATGCTCCTAATTTTGAAGAGTTGATAGCATCCTTATGCTGCCCATATTTTGAGAATTGAAGAACCAATCTCATCTTGCTCATGTTTTAGGGATTTTCATAGTGCTTTCTAGCTTATTTCCTAATCATATTGTTATACTCTTCATTTCTAGATCTAGAATGCATGTTTTTGAATCATTTAGATTAATTTTCTTTTGAATCTTCCATTCTTAGGTTGTATTTTTCACTAGAATATTCCAAGATGGCTAGTGCTCTATATATAGCAAGATGTAACATATTTTTAAGGATGGTGAATTTACAACCGCGAGGCAGATTTCTTATTTTTGTCTAGTTTTTCAAGCTTTTGGTCTTTCTGAATGTATTGAAACATAAGTTTATTAATAATATACATTGGGGTTCCCTGTTTCACATCTATGATGTATTATTTTTTTTATGTTTATGCTTTTGTATGTTTAATTTGTAAGGCATTTTAAACATACCAGTTATAAGGTAACTATGTGATTATTTGTAAGTTTCTTTCAAGGAAGGAGTAAGTCTTATAAATAGATCCAAAGGGTTAGATATAAGTGTGATAATTTGATACATGGATGTGAGAATGAAAAGATATTTTGTAAGGCACTCTATCCAGGCTTCACATCTGTTTCCATTAATTAGTTTCTATGAATATATATTGCATTTGACTCTTTTCCTGGGATTAGGCACTGGTTTAGGTTTTGTAAGAAGATATCATCATCAATCTCAAATATAAACAATCATTTACTTTTCTGTTATCAAGAACATATATGCTTAATCAGTTGTATTGAAGAATACATTTTAATTTGTTGATTCCTTGGAGAGAGAGTCATTAGGTTATCCTGTTGGCAAGTTGACTCCCAGGAGAATATGACTTATTTTGTGTTGTAATTATGGCAACAAAGTAATATGAAGTTTTCACAGCAAACTTTGAAGTGAAAATTGACTAAGTATAGGAAACAGGACAGAATAGAGATATACAGTTAATCAGGGCACCAACACACGTGTGTACGATCGAATCAGGATATGTGCATTTATACATAAGATCTATGATATGTTTTTATGTTTACCCTATACACGCATGGTACGGAATGACAGTACAGAAAAGTTATAGAAAGATTAAGTGCACTAACAGTTCAGAGAACAAAGTATGGAGCCGACCTCAGTTTTTGGATTAGTGTATAATATTTTGTTTTGTAATGGCTATGTGCATACTATAATAAGTTAGTAACTATGTCTTAAACATTATTGTAAACATGCTTAATCCAATTTGTTTGGAAGCATTGGGTATAAAGTTTTTGGGCCCACTAAGGTCTTGTTTTCAGTCGCGTCTATTGAGTATGTATATATATGTAATATGCATTCTTGTAATTCGCATAAGAGTCAAATAAATATGCAGAGCAGAGATATAAAAGAAAATTATAAGATGTCAGAATGAGATAAATATATTTAAGAGTATAAGAGCATCAACGCATAACTGGAACTGATCAGACAATTGTGTCACATACAACAGTTCACTTTTGGATATAGTGTATATATATTATCAAGGAGGTTGTAGCCTTCATCCTATTGAGTGGTGAGCTTCTTCGACAATGAGTCCTCACCCCTAATATATTTATTTGTAAAAGATGCCTAATAGGGTCAGACCCTTAACCAGCTCATTGTATTTGCATTTTAAATATTTCTTCTAATAGGGCAAAGGAACTTTAATAGGTTCATTATACTAGTGCAATATTTGTGGGTACTAATTCCCACCAGGGTTTCCCTCTGACCAAGGTTTCCCCATAATCATATCATGTGTTATGTGTTCTTGTGTTAAGCTTCAATTGATATATATTTGATTTATTTTTAAAGTTGTTGAAATATAAGAAATATAATAATGGATATAATCTCTCCCTTTGACAACAATGCCAAATAAATATTTTGACAGTAATGCCAAACAAATCCTTTCTATCCATAATATACTCCTTTAATTTCCCAATCCATCGACAATACAATAACTCTAGTGCTTAGAGTAGATAAATACCTTGTTGTGTATAGATTTATCTTTGAATTCCATCTCTTTGCTTGCATCAACATGAATTATATCCTAATAATATGTAGGCTGATGTAGCCTTCTAGTCATCTTGCTGACCAGTAGACAAGGGTCTGACCCCTAGTCTCTTTCTCAAGTATTCAAATGTATCCTTAGGCAGTGTCTTGGTGAAGATATAAGCTAATTGTTCCTTTAATTGCACATACTCAAGTATCACCTCTTTTGCTTGAACTTTTTCTCTCAATTAATGATACTTGATGGCAATATGCTTTGTCTTAGCATGCATGATTGGATTCTTGGAAATGTTAATTGCACTTGTATTATCACAATAGATAATTACTGGTTCAAGAATTTTCATATGCATACCTTCCAATAATTGTTTTATCCATGCAATATTTGAGAAATTTGTAGTAGAAGAAACATACTCTACTTATACAGTAGACTAAGAGAAGCATCCTTGCTTCTTGCTGATCCATGTGACAAGTCTCTCACCCATAAAGAATGCTCCTCCAGTTGTGCTCTTTCGGTCATCAATATTTCCAGCCCAATCAGTGTCAGTAAAGACCTTAAGTTCAAATATTCCTTCTCTTATGTACCATAAGACATATTCCTTGGTATTCTTTAGATATCTTAGGATTCTTTTCACAGCAGTCATATGTCATTCCCTGGGATTAGCAGAAAAATCTTGCAACTATTCCTATTGCATGTGCAATATCTGGTCTAGTATGTACAACATACATGAGTTTTCCAATCATTAATTTGTACAAAGTGTGATTTACCTCTGATGACTTGTCCTCCTTTTTCAACTTACACCCAATTTCCATCGGTGTTCCAACTGGTTTGGAGTCTTCCATCTTGAATATTTTCAATACTTCCTTGATGTATTTGGATTGCGTAAAGAAAATACCTTCATCTTGTTGCATGATTTGTAGACCAAGAAAGAACTTGATCTCTCCAAACATATACATCTCAAATTATTTTCTCATTTCATTTGCAAATGATTTTCATAGCATATCATTGCCTCCAAATATGATGTCATCAACAAATATCTCAGCAATCAAAATGTTAGCATTAGTATCTTCCTTTAAATAAAGATTATTGTTTTCACTAGTTCTTACAAATCCAATACTTATGAGATAGGAATGAATTCTTTCATACCAGGCTTGGGGTGCTTGTTTCAATCCATACAGGGCTTTGTGTAGTCTACATACCATGTCCCTTTTTTCTGGATCAACAAACCCTTCTAGTTTCTCAATGTATACCTCTTCTTCAACTATTCCATTTAGGAATGCAGACTTGACATCCATTTGATATACCTTGAATCCTTTACATGCAACATAAGAAAGTAATATTCTCACTCCTTCTAGCCTAGCAATGGGTGCAAAGGTCTCTCCATAGTCAATCCCTTCATCTTGTTCATACCCCTTGCATACTAGTCTTTCTTTATTTCTGGTGACTTCTCCATTCTCATTCAGTTTATTCATGAATATCCATTTTGTACCAATGAAATTCTTGTCATCTGGTCTTGGTACAAGTGTCCATGTCTTGTTTTTCTCAATCTTCTCAATTTCCTCATTCATAGCACTAATCCATTCATCATTATCAAGTGCAGCATTGACAGATTTTGGTTCAAAATCACAAATAAGATATCTTGTGTTTAGAGACTTACTTCTGGTTCTCATACCAGCCTTCTTGTCTCTAATGATCTAGTTCTGTGGATGGTTCCTTCTGCCATATCTGGCAAGTACAGGTTCAATTATTTGTCTATCAGCTTGATCATCAATTTTTCGTTCATTCTGATCTCCATCGCTTTGTACATCATCTTGAGCAATATCCTGATTGTCGGTATTTGCAGCCTGATGCTCAGGTGCAATGATCTGTTGCTCAGGAGCTATACATTGTTTCTCAGGTAGAGTGTCAAGTTCTTCATTATAGACAAACCTATTATAGTCCTCTAGTTCTTTTGTGCTTTCCTTTTCATTCTTCTCTGCAAATTCATCTATCTTTACATTTGCAGTTTCAACAATTTTGTTAGAGGTGTTATTGAGACATTGTATAAGCCTTGCTCTTGGTGGAATACCCTAGAAAGATTCTTTCATCACTTTTGGAATCAATTTTTCCATTTCTATCATCTTTTAAGATATAAAATTAACTGCCAAAAATTTTGAAGTAATTTACATTGGGTGTGTAACCATACCATAACTCATAAGGTGTCTTCTTGGTGTCTTTCTTCAATTGTACTATGTTTAATGTGTAAACAGCAATACTGACAGCCTCCCTCTAGAATATTTGTGTGATGCCTTTCTCTATCATCAGTGTCCTTGTATAATCAACAATGGATCTATTTCTTCTTTCAGCAATTCTATTTTTCTATGGTGTTCTCGGTGCAGAGACCTATCTTTTGATTCCATGCTCATTACAAAAGTTAGTAAATTCATCTGAAACAAATTCCCCTCCTCTATCTAATCTTAAGCATTTCAATTCTTTACCACTTTGTTTTTCTACCATTTCTTTGTACCATTTAAACATCTTGAATGCTTTAGATTTATCTTTTAGAAACATTACTATCATCATTCTAGAGTAATCATCAATAAAGAGAATAAAATATCTATCACCATAATAACTCTTTGTCCTCATGGGTCCACATAGACTAGTATGGACTAATTCTAGAATGGCATCAGATGTATGGGTTTTGCTTTTGAAACTAGACTTTGTCATCTTACCCTTTTGACAATTTTTGTACATGATATTGTCTGGCTTAATCACCGTCAGTAAGCCTCTTACATTTCTCTTTCAGCTTATTTTTATCATGTTTTCAAAGTTTACATGACACAATCTTTTGTGCCACAACCATATGTCTTTGTTTCTAGCCATTAAGCAAGTGGTGTCAGTATCATTCAGATAGAATAAGCTAACATTTGTCTGCTCACCGGTACCAATATAACTTCTTGATTTATTGAATATATTTTCCTTCTTATTCTCAAATGCTACTCTGTGACCTGAATTATTCAACTGAGAAACACTCAATAGATTATAATTCAATCCTTTCACCCAATAAGCATTTTCACATTTTATCAGGTTGTTCAACATTATAGTTCCTTTACCTTCAACTAGATAAGGTGTGTCATT
>MU227511.1:1337604-1354248 GCA_018584345.1 Thuja plicata | reverse complement strand
TTTTACCCACATCTTGTTTCTCATCTTCTTGATGTCATCAATGGTATTTCCATTGGGATAAGTACTTGTTTCTGTCAATCGGTCTTTGCAATCTTTTATCACATGTCCAACCTTATGAC
Source organism: Thuja plicata (assembly GCA_018584345.1). Taxonomy (NCBI): domain Eukaryota; kingdom Viridiplantae; phylum Streptophyta; class Pinopsida; order Cupressales; family Cupressaceae; genus Thuja; species Thuja plicata. Next base: position 1,354,129 of record MU227511.1, on the reverse strand, counting down.
AATGTAAATGTGCCATTCCAGTATTGAACCATCCTCTTCATTTTCTAGTTTATTTTCTCATATAGTTAGCAGATATATGACCATACCTTCCACATACTGTGCAATTTACCCATGTGTTATAGTCCCAAATATATGAGTTACCTTTTCTTGTTGGTTTGTATCCATTATCAGGTTCTTTTGGCATCCATGCCTTCTTATTCTTTTTCCAGCATTATTGATATGTATGTCCATTCATTTTGCAAGTAGGACAGTACTTGTCCATATAGGTTTCCTTCTTTGGATTTGTCACCTTGGATCTACATTCATATGCCTTGTGTCCTTGCTTGTGACATTTATAACAATTACCAATGAAACTAGATTGTGATTGAGGAATACCTTTCATTTTGTTTCTGCAAATGTTTGAGGTGCGGCTTGGTTTTCCATAGTGATTACATGACAGCTTCTTGGTTCTTAGAGATGCATAAACATTATTTTGATTTGATTGATTAGATGACTCTTCATTGTCGGTGTAACCTATTCCTATGTAGTTGTTGACTCTTCTTTGACTGTCAAGGAAACCATCCATTCTTTTATTGTTATCTTTAGCTTTCTTGATCAATTCATTGTGTTGATTCTGAATTCTAACTTCATGCTTTAGATTCTCATTTTCTTCCCTTAGCTCACCGATGAGCTATATTCTTTCAATGAGTTCAGCATTTAATCTATTTGCTTCTTGACTCATAAGAATAATCTGGTTGGTAATCTCAAGGTGATGCTCAGTAAGTCTTTGAATCTCTTATTATTTTTCTTGTATCTTTTCTATTATTTTCCTCCTATCATCAATAGCCAATGTTCTCTCTAATTCATCTTTTCTTGAATCATTCATGACATCAATCATTTTTACCATATGAGTTTCTTGACCGATTTGCAGCATTTTGATTTGCTCTGTCAGATGTAGATTGACTTCTTGTAGACTTGTGATCTCTTCTACTGATGTGTCTGAAGCTTTGCTCATTGATGATTCAACATAGTTGAAGTAATCTGGGATCTCCTCTTCTTTATAATCTTTCTCATTAAGCTTGGTTGCCATGATCTTTCTTTCATCAAGCAACTTTCTCATGCTTGCTCTCACCTCTTTATACTGCTCATAGTAAATCTGAATTTGCAATTGCCCATTCTCAATAGTCTTGTGCAGTCTATACTTTTCCATTGTGTGGATATTTTCTCTTAAGTCTTTAAGCTTTTCAAAAAAGAGACTTAGCTCTGATACCAATTGTTGGAATTATTGGAATGATGTACTGAGAGGGGAGGGGTGAATAAGTACCTCTAAAACTTTTTATGTGATTCGTCCATTAACCTTTGTGTCATCAGATTTGTATATACCTATCTATTCATTCATCTTTGCTTATGTATGTGTAATAATAATATAATTTCTTTACATGTATAAACTTTCAAGAAACATTCATGAAAAAAAATAACACATAACACATGATATGATATCGCAGAAAACTCCTGTTAGGAAGTAAATACTGCGGTGGGGATGTCTACCCATAAAAATTCACTATCTGAAGATAAGAAGGGAGCTGGTAAATGCTTACAATTGATCACTTCTGATGATCTACCCTGTTAGGAGTGTTAGAGTGGAGACCTATTAGGATCTACTTCATTTGAAGCTTTAGCAACACTGTTAGGTGTGCACTCTATTAAGAGATTTATCAAAGAACTGTTAAGTCCACCTTCTACAAAATGATTTCTATTTTGGTGCACTTTTTAGAATGAAACTACTATATAAATGTTGATCTGATAGTGAATGCAATCTCTAATTGTTGATAACAGATCCTGTATAGTGTTGACGGGGTTTTACTGACCGGGTCCGCCAACAGTCATAAGTTGTCACCAGGTACCGGAGGTACCGGCCAACTCCACCTGCAAAGGTTGTTCGGGGAAATTAGATCCCCTAGGCCTTCAAGCACCTGGGTGTCGGGTCATGACGGTGCGGGGCTCGGTTGGGAGAAGTGACTATTTTCGAGGGGGATAGCTGGTTTCTTCAACTCATTCTCTCCGGAGATTCAATACGGTAAGGTTTCCCCTAGTATTCTACACTTAGAAAATAAAATGAAAAAGAGATCTTGCAGGGTTAGAAATACTTCATCTAACTATAGTCATGTTTAAACATCCAGAACATCAATAATACTCTGACATACTACACTAAATACCGAAGAAATACCTAACCATCAGCTAGAATTTTATTAGTAGCGGGAGTAAAGAGGTCATTGATCTATTTTAACATATCAGAGTAAGAGCCATAAAGAACATAGAACATGAAATACCATTAACTCAAAAGCAGGAATGCCAACAACATCATTGTAAAGAATTCTTCCTTCTTCATTAATGTCTCTTCCAGCAAGCACTGGTGCGTGGTACAATGAAGGCTCCAAGGGAGCGTCTAACTACTGAAAATAGAACAATGGAGCATTGAGCTCTGCAACTAAAAATGAGAAATCACTTTACTATTACTCTGGACAACAAAATCATCAATTTTTCCGACCCTTGGAAATGGGCCGGTCTGGCTATTTATACAACTTCTCCTAACCCTAACCCTATTTTACATCATGCTCCAATAAAATACAATATCTGGGGGCTAGTACTACCTGTGCCACCCTACAAAAGACCTTGAGACGGAATAGGTCTGCCATGTGAGAAGAATAAGACAAGAATATAGTGGAAGAATCGGCCTCAAGAGGAGAGCCAGGAAGGAGAAGGAAGAAAGTAGGTCCCCCGGGGACCGACGCTACATGCCTCATAAATGGGAAATGCGGCGCCCTATCTCCAATGCGCCAGGTGTACCTCTGAGTGGCACCTCGAGAAGACCATCCTATCAGAAAACCAACTGTTGAGTCGACGCCCCCTTGATGTAGCCAACCACCTTCTGACAGTCTTTATTAACCACTTTTGAAAGTGACCGGTCGGCCTTGGGGACCGGGACATGGATCACTTGAAAGAATACAAAATTTTGGATCTGAGACTCTGGGATCCAGGAACTTACGCCCCAAAAAGAATAAATAATACCTAACGCTTGAGTTCCCCCGGCCTCTGGAGAAAGCTCAAGGTTGCGTATTATCGTTGAAAGCCTGGAGGAGGTGGGAAATGCCATCCTCATCTACATCTTTTAGGCTAGCCCTTCGGTACTTGGCCACTTCAATTTTCTCCCCCAGGGCTGGAACATTTTCTTTAAACTTGTTGGCCATTCTTATCATGTCATGACCACTAAGTATCATGCGAGTTAACTTTGCCATCTGGGCCCCATCTATCCCCTCCAGGGATTGATACTGGGACTTCATTATTTCATCAAAACTCCCCAAAACTGAATCTTTGGGGGTACATGTATATGTGCTGAGGGGGTCGGCCCCGGAAGTCTTTATTACAAAAGACTTGTATAAATTGAAAGAATATTTCACAGCGTTTACCTTATCTTGCAAAGACCCTACCAGTTGCTTGATTACCTCCAATGTGAGGTCAAGTCTGGAGTGCTGGGTTCTCACAAAATCAAATGATTCATCCCCCAGAATTCCAGATTCAGAAATCATATCCTCTCCCAGGGTAAGGAGTTCCTCAAGCTCCACCTTCCATGCTTGATAATTCTCAGTATCACCCTCCCATAGGTTAATAAGAGTCTTCACCTGGTGTATAGCATGTCAGGCCGTATATAAATCTGGGAGGGTGGATACTAGGAAACGCCGGGTGTTTCCTATCTGCAGGGCGACCCACTCGTCCACTGCTTGGGCTTTCTTCTTCATTACTCACAAGGATTCTATGTCACTCTATGGCAGATCTTCAAAGGTGGGGGCCTCCAGAGNCATTGATAGGTCGAGCCAGCTCAGTGAGCAACCCTATAAGGTTTGCGTTCTTTGACTTTTCTGCTTTGAGCCTCTAGGCTTCCTTCTCATAATGAGCTTCCACTGCCCTTGCTGCCTCCCTTAACAAGTCCACCTCACCCTACTTTCCCCTTTTTCCAAGTGGTACCTCTATAATGTTATAATCTCTGGGTTCTGCGGTTGCTTCATCGGCGCCTGGGGGAGGTGTTGCCACAACGGCAACTGTTTCTCTGTCTGGCCCAGTTCAAAGAGTATGAACTATCTGGGCTTTCTTGGCCTTCGGCAGGGCCTCGACTTAGGCCATCATTTCGGCTAGGGAGAGAGGAGTCATGGGAGTGGATGAAGCTTTTCTTTTTCTGCTCTCTATCAGCCACTGAGGTGGTAGGGGTGGCCTTCCTACCAAAATTTGTTCCCTTGATTCTTCCCCAGTGTCCTATGGCTATTGTTCCTCAGTGACATGGACCTCATCCATCCCTCTCCCTACATCTACTTCTTCTGCAGCAATGTTTTCTTCATCAACCTCCATCTCCTCAGCCTTGTCCTCTGTATCTATTACTTGGTCTGGACTTTGGTAGGTTTCCTCGGGGATTTCCTCTTCAAGCTGCTATTCCAGTTGCTCTTCTTCTACTGTCGGAGCCTCTTCCTCTGTTGGCACCTCTTTTGGCAATAGGGGAGGTGTTGGGCATAGATTTAGAGTTTGGGCCACGGTAATCACCTGTCCAAAGGTTGCTCCTGGGAGTGGTCCTTGTATCATGGCGGTTGGGGTTACGGTTATTCTTGAAGGTCTAGTTCCCCCAGCGGATGCCATTTGTTCACCTTACCCTTGTTGGTCCACCCCCAGACCCTGCATCGCTTGAGCCCCGGAGGCAATCTTTGGCTCTGGCTCCTTTTCTTTTACTTTCTTTTCTTGTTCCTATGCAGGCTCTTGTTCAGGAGCCTCTTGCTCTACAGCTCCCTATTCTGCCCTGGGGACTTCTGTCTCTGTTTGTCTATCGTCCCCCTATAAGTTTTCAAACTCGTCGGTTGCAAACACATCATCAAATTCTTCTTGTAGAGGAGGACTGGCCGGGACTTCTGCAGGCTCTGTTTCCTTCTCCGACTCCGGGGAACTGGAAGAGAGGATTTCTACTTGTTGGGCTTGGGATGTTCCCAGCCCCGGCTCTGCCTTAGAATTTTTGCTAAGCTTCTTCTTTCTCCGGGTAACCAGAGGTGGCCCCACATCCCTTATTGCTGCTGCCTCCATAGGATCCACCCCCATTGCCCTTACCATTAAGGCTGCCAATGATGGGGAGAAAGAGGGACGAATTGGCCCGGCCATGAGCGGTGGAGTGGCCAGCCGCATTATTAATTTCTCTCTCATCTGCTGGGAGGCTGCCACTGATTATTTTATCTACTCTTTGATGGGGAATTATTGCATAGGAGGGGTTGTATCTATCCCTTTACCTTTATCATCTCTCTGCGAAGAAGTCCCGGCCCCCGGAGTCAATCTTGGTGCCGGCTGCGGAGTCAATTTTGGTGCCGACTGGGCTGCTCGGTGGGTACTTTCAAGGCACACCCTCTTGAAATAGGCGTGACTTCACTCAACCACCTCTCAAGTGAAGTTATTAATTGTAGGCCCTTCCTGAGGATCCCATTTTACTAGTGGAAGAGTCCTTGTATCGATCCCCTTTACCTTGTACTGGGGATCGATGGTGGGGGCGGCGTCTGAGAAATCCTCTGGGAACCTCTGGAGCTTCAACTTTTGCATCATGTCAGCCATCATTCTCACATAGTACCATCTCCACACCTCCACATTGTCTTGGAAATCCACCTAAAAATCCTCCATATAGATGTGATGGGGCTCTGAAGCCCAGGGCAGTGTCGTTGCAATTCTTCCATGCGGATCAAAAAATTTTCTGCGCTAAGTGAAATTCTCCCAAGTTGCAACTTTTTAATTCATTTTCTGCCTCCTTTACGATGGCCAGACTGCATGTGTAGTTCCCACAGGTGATTGGGAACAGAATTTTGGGTATCTTTTTCAAGGCAAAGAGGGCATGCACCTCCATCATTTGCCTGTAATACTCCAAGAGCATGATCTTGTCCCCACAGTGTTTGGGCAACAAGTAGGGTTTTTTGGAGAATCCGGTGACCCTAATGTAGGTGTGCTATTGGAATTTAATGTAATAATGTACATAACTATGGACCAAATTCATCACCTCTGAGGACAGGCGGTATCCGGCGTCCTGGGTGGGTGTAAGCAGATGATAATAAACAAACGCATCATTTACCTGGCAAAAACTAGGGAAGCTGGCCTCCCATTGAACTTGTGGGAAATGGTCCCATGGTGCCTTTTGTCCCAGGCAAATCTTGAGCATGCCGTCTATAAGTAGGCCATGGGCGTGGGGCCTCTGCTGCACTAGGGCCCAGAAAACATAGGAAGACATGTAAAATTTCTTCATCCTATTTAATTGCAGGAACTAGGAGTCGACATGGTTGGAGATTATTGTCGCCCAGTCGAAGTATCCTCCCTTGGTGGAGATGCCGAGGAGGAAATAATACATCCATCTAGAAAACTCTTGGACAGAGGGCTGCCCAAAGACCTGGGCCAATGCTATCATTCCCATCTCAATGCTCTCTTTGAACTCGGAGTGGGGAATTTCTATTTTCATCCTTTTAGGGTCCTTCTTTGGGACCTTGAGCCAATGGGTATTCATATATACCAGGGCGGCATCCTCTAGCTATGTGAATTGGGCCAAGGCATCAGTCCTTGTAACCACTAAGGCCTTGGCGAATTGTGGGATTCCCAGTCCGGCCTGGAATGTGACTGGGTCAAGGGATACTAGAGGAGTAGGGTATCTGATTGGTTCTGCGGCCGTGAGCATAACAGCATGAACATAAGAGTTGTAGTTGGTGACCAGTGTCAGGATGGGCTCTGGAGATTGCACGGAGCACGGGAAATAAGCTGCCTTGAGGACTTCGGAGTCCCTGACATTAATTGCTAGCTGATCTCTAGTCTGTCGCTGGATGTACATTATTTTTACCAAGGCCTGCGTCTCCGGCCATGTTTCAACGCTGGTGTCGGTTATAAGCTTAACTTTGGACTTGATCTTTGATCCCATAATGATGTTGTCCTACATGAACTTCATAGTCAGGGGCATCTTCTCCAGTGCCTTCTCCATTTTAGACTTTATTGCTGCCCTGGTGGCTGCTGCGAAAGGTAGCTCTGGACTTCTGGGTGGAGAGGATGCAGATGCTTCAGACATGCTTGGGGAAATGGACTCTGGAAACCTGCATAGTAAAGCGACCATCAGAACGTATTAATCAAAAATAAATATTCTGGGGTCCAGAGATCTTACCACCATGATGCTTGCTTTTCCTGCAAAGTTAGTTTCATTCAAGAATAGCCGAAAAGTAAACGCATCATAAACTTAAGATTTTTATTAAACATCCTGGTCCGGGGATCTTATCACACTTGGTAAAGACATGGGATGGATGATGGTAGGAGACCCGGAGCCTAGAGAAGTAACTGTTGGTGGGGATGTGTAAAAAGGTGAGTCATCAAGCCCACATTGGCGCCATGTGTGTAGGTATTAAATGGGAGTTATGGTGATGACGACGGAGCCAACTGTTCGAACGCGTGAAAAGTGAAGGCCACTTGGCTGGAATTGATTGCGTGCATGGGAAATAAATGAGGGTCTGACTAGTTTTATGGAAGAGAGAGAAAACCGCTTGTTTGAAACCGGTCGAGAGCCGAGTTTCAAACAGGTGGTTTTTTGCCCCGAAATGAGTTCATGGGCGGAAAACTAGCAACACAGGCGACTCGACCAGCTTGTGCAGCCACCTGGAATGATATACATGAAGGTTGAGGGATATATACATAGAAACAAAGGTATATACAAAGACTATAAACAAATATACACATATATACAACGCGGAACGACGTCCGCAGGAAACCAGGCAAGGCAGAGTATATACATCTATTTACAAACCGACTACTTCTGCATAGAGGGAAGACAACCCTCTGGCAGAGCTGACCCACCAACGAGTGGCAAAACCAAAAAATAGGAGACAGACGACAGAAAGACAACAAGCAAGAAAACGACGAAGGAAACACCAAACAAACCAGAAGAAAACAAAAAGGCAGGAACAGAAACACCAACCTGAGAACGTCGAAGGGTGGACGAAAGGAAGGAATTACCATGGGAGCCCTGCAACGGCTACATTTTGTCAGACGATCACAACCGCCACCACGAAGCACTCACAATTGCCTAAAAATGACTGGAAGTGTTAAGCACTGATTATCACTAACTCTCTCTACAAATTTCTCTGTTAATCGCTTTGAAATCACTCTGTTAATCACTCTGAGTGCTCAAAATTTTTAATCACGGTAAATGTGAAAGTGACAGATAAGTTCTATTTATACCCATGGTAAAAAGGGGTAATCCTCCTCCTTTCGGCAATCTCTGGACAAGCAAACCTCCAGACCTCGGGCCCAGGGATTCCCCGTGATGATATTCCTAAGAACATCATAGCGAAGAATCTCAGAGTCCAGAGTCCATTTCCCAATGAAGGGCAACCTCCAGGACCGGAGTCCCAGAGATGAAAACCAAACAAACAAAACACAACAACGGGGAAGAAAAACCTCAGAGAAAGAAAAACAAAAGGAAAAAGACAAGGAAAGAGCCGCAAGAAAAAACAAACAAAAGAAAAAGGGGGGACCCAACATTTTGCACACAAAATGTAGGGACGGGGATGTAGGGCATAATATATAGCTTACAATGTATGTATGTAATCCCCTTGAGTGATTGAGTAATACCTTGTCTCTACTCGTCGGTAGCCTTCCTGTGTTCTTGATAACTGTTGTGATCTATTTTTGAACTTTGCATGAATTCTCTTCTTCTGCTTAGATTCTCTCCATGGCTGCTATCATTTTTCAAATGATTACAAGTCTCTCTATTACAAATGATGGAACATCTATATATACTAGTTTCTAGCTCTATTCTTGATTCACGCTTTTCAAATTAACTCTAGATCCAAGGTTTACAACTTTGACCTTGATCTTTAGTTAGATATGTTTTAGATCTATTAGGATGCTTTAAAACATTTACAATATGCTTTCTTGACCCTCAAGTAAAGATTTAAAACAAATAGAAACTCTATAAATAGAATTACATTTTTTTATCTGACTTGTAAAGTCAGATCCACTTTTTGTGGGTTCTGTAACTGACTGTCAGTTCTGATGGTCAGGCTGCTCTATTAGTCTGACACTTTTCTTCTCTGCCAGTGTTCCTTACTTGAATTGTTCGTCGGGTATGCCTTTTCTTATCCGTCGGTGATGTTCTCAAAATTGTATCATCGGTTATGCTTGTCGTCGGTAATTTATATACTTAGCATTTTCACGTTAGACATTTTGTCATGTCGGGTATGCTTGATGTCCGCCAGTTATGCTTTTTGTCCACTGGTTATGCCTATACCGATGAATTTTATCATGTTTTTCCCTTTAAGTATACTAATGGAAAAACTTAATGTCATCAGTATCTTCACTAATGTCCTTTACCAGTGTGACTTAAATAGCATGGTCACAAATCGTAGTGCAACTATAGTCTTTGAATCTTCAAGTGTACTGATAGTATACTTGACTTCTTCAACTGATTTTACCTTCACATATTCTTTTGTTCTCCTATCTGTCTGTTCACGTGTTCTACTTAACTTGTAATTACTGGTTTAGTAAACTGTCTACCGATTCGTATAACTTCATGTACTCACATAAAAATTTACTTTCTTATGTACTAAATTTCCAGCAAAGAAAACCATACCTTTCTATTATCATCATCAATGTCATTCTGATATCATCATTATCCCCCTTTGGCATTGATGGAAAAAACTTCAAAAAACTTATATACTCTGCATAATATATACTCCTCCTTTTGATCTACTTGTATAGTCCCCCTTTTTTTACAATAATGCCAAAAATTATGATAAAAAAATGTATATACAAAGGTTTTGAATCTTTACAATTTGTCAATTATAATCTTGAAGTGTACCTTTGTATTACCAAACAACTGCTCCCGTGACTCTTTCAATGATGTTAGGTAAATTTGATGCATGTTTAGGCCTGAATTCAAATCCTCCATACTGTCAATTGTACTCATCTCAGGAGTACCTATCAACACTTCTTCTTTCTTAAGATAATATTTATAATATGCATGTGTGGAGTCAAGAATCCTTGTAATTCTAACAATATTAGTCTTATTATGTCCTCCTTTTCCTTAATTTACATCTCCTTGTGTGTCAATTCTTTCAATTTTGTAGTATGCTCCATCATTCAACTATTCAATGGGTCTAATTGATTGACAAGTGTAGTCAATTATGTTTCTAGCTCTTTCTTCTTTATCAAAATCTCTATAGTGAAGTTGGTCAGAATAGATATTGTATTGAAGATTTTTCCAACTTTGAGTAGTGATTGCCTGAGTTCTTTTACTAGTTACAACAATGAAACTTTCTCAAGTGAAATCTTTTGTAGTAGTTTCTCCATCAGCTCATTCTCCAATCTCTTCTCTTTTTTCTTTATCATTTCCTCTTCCATGTCATGATCTAGACTAGTAATTGCATCAACTAAGATTTTGAGTGTATTAATCAAGGATGCTTCTTCATCAATATCAACATCTGGTACTAGATCAGAAAGTATAGAAATTGTTCTCCTCAAGACTTTTTCTTTGAACTTCTTTTGCTTAATTCTATTCTTCACAACCTTTTCTGCTAATTTCTATGAAAATAAAAACTAGTCCTTGGGTTTTAAATTTTTAAATTCTTTCTTCATAATCTCAAATTCTTCTTCTTCTTCTTCTTCTTCTTCTTCTTCTTCTTCATCATCATCATCTTCTTCCTCTTCTTTCTCTTCTTCCATTGTATTCCTCTTGTTCTTCTCATGGGTGTTCTCTGTGTTTATTTGAGAGTCATCAGGGACATTCTCCTTTGGTGTCTCAGTCCCAATTTTAGTACTCTTCTCACCTATACCAATGTTATTTGTTTCTTTCTCTTTCTCTTTCTCTTGATCTTTTTGATCTTCACCTTGTTCTGTATCTTATGGTTAATTAGTGGTCTCAGTGACCTATTATGTATCCTTACCTTTTTCTGACTCATCAACCTTGTTTGCTTCAATATCAATTATGTCATCATTAATCTCAATAGGATTTGCATCAAGTGAAGACTAAAGTGGAATATCTTCAACTTCTTTTCAAGCCATAGGAGAGTTAGGATTATTAGTGATATCCTCAATTATAACATCTTCACCTAAATTTGTGGTTAGGTCTATATGTGTAACCATACTTGAAATACTCCCTAACACATATCCTATTAACTCAGTCAAAGTTAAAGTGTCATCTACTTGAGATGTACCTTTTATTTCAGTTACCTATGGTGATTTAATGTTAAATATCCTTTTCCATATCACAACCACCTCATCTTCTACTTCTTACTCCTTTTCGATTAGAATATTTGTAGCTTTGTGTCCAATACTAAATCTTTTCTTATATTTCTAAAGTGATTCATCTATTTCCTTTACTATGAAATGTGGCACTGTGTAGATAAGTACCCTTTCTATTACCATCTTTTTAGTTTCAATTGTTAACTCTCATCTGACATTAAACATTTCGTAAAGTTCATCATATATATGACTTTTGATTTGATTTGGTGTTCTGATGAATTTATGAAAGTGGAATACAATATCATATTCAATAGTTTTCTTTTCCTCATCAAATAACTTTGAGAATTTAAAGTTATTGATATTACCTATCACTCCTCATTCTTTAATTACCTCAACAATTTTAGTTGCACTTTTACGAATGATGTATGTTGTCTTTCCAGACTTTGCCATGTTAGTGGTTTCCTTATCAAAATCAATTCTCTCAGTCTTCTTCAGTTTTCTTCTTTTTCTTGCTCAAAAAATCTTTTGACTCTCATTTAGTCTTTCTCTTTACATAGTTTCCAGTTTTAACATATTTTGATGCCTTAGGTGGCATAGTGTCATAATTTTTACCTTCATTATTCTTCTCCATACCAGACTCTTCTACCAATGGTAGTTCTAGAATCTTACTCTAAATTCATACTCACTTCCTTTTCCTTTTTCCATAATCATTAGGAATTCTCTTTTTTCTCACTTGTGGAACTTCTACCTTCACCTGTAGCATACTTCTCTTCCAATCAACATGTGATTTTATGTGCTTTCTGTTCCATTCTTGGCATTTCAGTTGTAGAGTAATTCTTTCATATGCCTCCTCAAAAGAGTCATATATCTTTGCTTCTTTGTTAATTGGTAGCTTTAATAAAGCTTCAATGTTCAGGGTTACCAAGTATTCATCAGTCTCATATCCAATCTCTAGTATCAATGCAATTATGGGATCTACCGCTTGTATCTTACAAGTGCCAGTATCAACTAGAAAAGAAATTGTCTTTGTACTTCACAATGTGTGGAGGTATCATATACCTATTATGCACTCTATCTTGAAAGTATTTGAAATATCCCCACATTACATTATTTAGGTTATCACCTAACTCACTTATGTATTCATTTATCTGATATAAGGCTGGTCTATTTATTTTCCAAGTTACCGTTCCTTTGTCGGGAAAATAGTTTTGCACATAGAAAAACATACATACCAAAAGTGTTCCATACTTCATTGATTGCTTCTTATCTGTTTGAATTATCTTCAAGTTTTCCAGAAGTTGTGACCTCACCATCTCAGCTAGGTTGTATCTCATTCCTTCCTTCACTATCTGATAAGTAGTGTGATTAGCTATGCGGGGCACACTATTCAACCGACTAGATTGATAAAATTTATACCCAACAACTATTTATGCAAAGCAAACTTCTTGATCTTAAAAATTATCAATCGTCATTGTCATGTGATTTTGTTTAGACTTTGTGAGATGTACAAGTGTCTTTGTAGATATTTTCCTTAGGGTACAAGGTTCCCCATCTCCTGAGAATCTAGTTATCAAATGTATCAACTCCTTCCTGATCTTGATTGGTTCCTTCAGCCATATGAATTGATCATAAAAACAAATCAAGATATATCTAATCCATTCTTTCTTGAAAATCTCAAGTAAGTCTAAAATATTTGTCAAACCCTTCATTTGAAGGTGTTTAAACTCATCTTTAAGTTCACCATTGTCGCACATTGCTAAATATTGCTTTTATATCTGTTCATTGCCTAATTCAACAATGTTGCAATGAATGAAAGTTCTTACATCTTCAATCAATAGAACTCAAGGTGGAATTAGGGATAGGGAACCAATTTTGTCAACTTCCACTATCTTCAATGGATGTAGGTTGTGTTCAGTTTCTCCCTCCTTAGATATCTCGATAAACATAGGTGTAGCAGCCCTTGATGCCATATTAAACCAATAGATTTATGCTTAGTAACTCGAAAAAAAACCAAATTCTTTCTCAAATGATTACCCCTCTGCTTAATATCTCAGTTAGGGTTTTTGAATTCATAATTTGAATCTTTGTAATTGATTGGCTTAGATAATTCTCAAAATCAATCTCAATATGAAATCACTCTTTACTCTTGTAAACGCTCTACAAAATGAAAGGTGCATAATGAATAGGTTTACCTCTATTTTATTTCCCCAAAAAGTTAACCAATAGCTAGTTAAAACATTAAATGCAATTCACTGATCTCACTTCACCAATTACAACTTCCACCGGTTAATGAAAAAAGTGGCATTAATACATAAATTTTGCAAATGATAAATTTAGGGATACACAACAACTCATCTTTATGAAATTCACCAAAATAACCTCAATTCATCTCACTATGCAAATAGGTATTACCACTCATCATTATAAGGGACAAGTTAGATATAATAATGAAATTTAGTCCCTAAGTGAAACTTACTTGCTTAGTTTGAGGATGAATCCCCTGAGCCAGATGATGTAGGTTTACCTGTCGATGCATTAGAATCTTCATTACTTTCTTCTTTCTTCACCCAAACCTTTTTCATTTAATTCCTCACTTCTTTGATATTAATAGTCTTTTTCCTTTCTCATCTTCATTGCTTGGTGATCGGCTCATGTATCTACAATCTCTTACAAGATGTCCAATCTTATGACAATAGAAACATGTCATACCTATTGTGCTCCATGGTCCAACATTACCTCTAGGGTTTCTCAATTGAAAATTAATAGCAACATTTCCATAATTTCCACAAATAGTGCATGAGACATTCATGCTACCTTCTCTTTGTAGAACATTGAACGTTTTTTCAAGTGTTGTTGATCTGCAATGTTTTTCCTTATGTCCAAAATTATTTCATGAATAATAGTATCCTTTCAAATTCCTTTCAGATAATTTTTTGTTGGTTCTTGATCGACACTCATAAGCTTGATGACCATACTTATTGCAATTGTAACAATAACCATTAAAATGAGTGGTTCTTGGAACATTCATAGGTTGGCTTCTACATACATTAGCAATGTGTCCAGGATTTCCATAGTTGTTACAAGTGGGTTTAGTAGGTTTATTACCTTGTCGACTTGTGTATACCTTAGAAATCTTAGATTCTTGCTCAGCACCAGACTGGATGATTCTCCTTTTTGAAATTTGTTCTCACCTATAAATCCTAGGCTAGAAGTATCTCTAGGTCACATTTGGCTCTTCAATTCCTCATCTATCTTGTGCATGCTTAGTTCATATTGCTTAAGTTTTTCATTTTTCTCCCTCTCAATCTTCAGGTCTTCTTTTAATCATTCATTATCCTTTCTCAATGATTCATTTTCAGCACACAGTTGTAAGTTCTCATCATTGGTGTCACTTAGTTGTTCATTTAGTGCATGGTTATCATGTGTTAGTCTTTAAAGAATTATGTATTTCTCTCTTAATAGTTCTTCAACATTCTTCTTTGTAGTTTCAGTAGTTTTCTTTCCATCTTCAGCATCCCTCATGCCTTGAAGTACTTCACACATTCTTATAGCTTGACTTTCTTGTTCTCTTTTCATCTTGGATACTTCATCAGTTAGGATCTTGTTCTTTTCCATCAAGTCTGTTATGGCTGTCTCAACTTCCTCTAAGTTAACACTACCTTTAGATAATTCATCAATGTTGTCTAGACTATATCTCAGTTGTTTAGATAATTCTTTCCTTTTTCCAGAGAATCCTTAAGATTTTTCTTTATTTCTTCAATCATCTCATTAGTTGTATCCATCTGTCTTTCATACCTATAGCTCTCCATCTCCACAAATCTACTTCCCAAGTTGTTAAAATTTCCTTCTAGAGAGTCTGGGCTCTTATACCAATTGTTTGAAATAATAGGTACTGAGAGGGGGGTCAATCAGTTCTAATTAAGATTTTAGACTTCTATCAATACCTTTGGATAATAGAAAAAGAAACTTCCAAACTATATAGTATAAAACTCTAAGTGTAAAGTAAAATTACAGTAACTGAAATAACAACACTTGCACACTCATAACACTTAGATTTTTATTGTGGAATCCCTTGGTCAAAGGGGAAAACCATGGTGGGGGTGACACCCACAATATTCTCACTGTAGTAGAAAAGAGTGCTCTATTAGAAGCTTACAATATGTCACTTTATGTGTGACTCACTCTATTACGAGAGACTCATACCTTGTTATGAGTATATAAATTTCTATTACAGATTACCTTGTTAAAGGATTTAATCCCACTATTATAGTATTTGCCCTGTTAAGGGATTTGCAAGAAAAGTCTTATTAGAGACCACCCTATTAAGGGATTTATATTATTGAAACTATTAGGAATACAAAAAAGGATTTGACTTGTGAAATACACTTCAAAATTCTAATCAGATCCTTTGATGTTATGTTCTGTCTTTGACCTCTGTTCAGAATCCTCTCTGTAATATGCTCTGTAATCATTGTCCAAGATCTAACATATCACAATAACTTTATCAACTTCTTCTCTCTTCTTTTGTTCACAACTAATATCCTCTTATATCCTTTTACCTTTGATTGCAAACCTAATTAGGGTTTCATTTTCTCTTCAAAATGGCTTTGTCAGATACAACCAACTCATAGAAACATTACAATATCACCACGTCATCCATAACAAACTTCAAGTTATCTTCTCTAATGTGAAATAGTTCTTCATTATTATTGGTCCAAAATGTGCCTTGAATTCATAATCATATCTATACACAAATACTAATAAATTGACTTATTCAACTCTTGAAACATTGTACTATGTTTTTCATTATGTCCAGATTCATTGAATCTTGCTCTGCCATAACCGCTTTTGATAATCACTCAAAATTATTCTTTAACCTTTAACCTTTACCTATTTACTGAACTAACCAGTTGGTGGTATCTTCACTAATGTCCTTTACTAGTGTGACTTAAGTAGCATGGTCACAAATCTTAATGCACCCGAAGTCTTTGAATATTCCAGTGTATCGATAGTATACTTGACTTCTTCAACTGATTTGACCTTCACCTATTCTTTTGTTCTCCTATATGTCTATTCACCTATTCTACTTAGCTTGTAGTTACCCATTAAGTAAAATTTCTACCGATTGGTATAACTTCATGTACTTGTATACACCCTAAAATGGTCGCCTAGACTTTGGGCCCCATTTCTCAATTTATCAAATCCCTGAATCAATATTTTCAAATATCAACAATATCAATTATATCAATTTCCTTGATCAAATCAT
>MU227511.1:1305629-1331943 GCA_018584345.1 Thuja plicata | reverse complement strand
TCTTGAATGTAAGGATTCATAGAAGTGTGACATAATTATAGCACACAGTACTCACACAAAATTTATTGTCTTATATACTAGATTTCTAGAATGAAAGCCACACCTTTATGTGTTCATCATCAATGTCATTCTGATACCATCAGGGTTAAGAAAATCAGGGAATATGTTAGACAATTTGAAGACTTCAAAATCAATCATGCCTACCATGAAGGCAACTCGTTGGCAAATGAACTTTCCAAATGAGCCATCATTGAGGAAGATGAGCATAGGGCTTAAACAAATGAAATTTGATATGCATCTAAATGGATTGAAGGTTGTAGTTAGTAACCTTGGTCTAAGTGTGGCTTAGTCTCTACCTCACATTGGATATGTGACACCTTTTCTCTAACATTGGGAATGATAATGCTTTAATAATGGTATGTCATGTATAGGATACAAGTGGGATGTTTTTTGGAATGGTGGTGCCAGGGCATCAGGTCATATATGGTATGTAGGATTCCCTGATGTATCATTATTTACAATGGTGCAAAGATATCAAGACAACTTGATTTGAATAAGGTGGTGACCTTATAAGATTACGAAGGTGACACGCATCCAAAGATATCATTATGAATATTATTGGAAGGTACACTAGTTAAGGTGGCCTCTTTATGAAATTATTAAGTGGTGAGATCTGGGGAAAGATTTGGATCATTTAAGACAAATGTCACTCACCTATATAGCCATCAGCTAGTGGGATAATGAGTCATAGTCTTTGAAGGCAGAAAGCATAACACCTGGAGATATGGACACCCCCATTTGTCTAGAGTCTACAAGAAACATGGTGAATTTTTTAGGGGAAGTGACAAATAAATGCATATTGTGAATGCTCTCTCTTAGGCATCCACTCATTCTACATGCGGTTAAGGAGGTGTTGGGGTCGGAATGTCTGTGGACCTATCACAGGTATAGGGTGAACACTGATATCACATGCATGTTCATGGCTTTCACTCTTACCAGAGGGCTGGTGAAGGCCAAGGCCAAAAACTTGTGCCAAAGACTCTTCAAACATAATTATTTGGGGGAAATTAAAACAGTATTAGATATTGTTCATGCCCATAACATGATTCATGTTGCTCAACAATACCATCTTGGGTTGGAGCAGGGTTTCAAGGGTGTCATCAAGAGGTTCCCTCTCATTATCACTGTACAAATGGATGAGTTGAAAGAAAATTTGGGAATCATAGATAGGAATTTGATTTTCAATCCTCCCACCACCAATGGTGGCCTAGCTGAAGAAGTATAAATAGAAAGAGGATTACTGGGTGCCAAACAGAGATACTTTGGAGTTGGCCGATTTGGATTTCCCTTTACCTCCAGATTTGGGAGAAGACTAGTGTAAAGATGATGAGAGGGTCATGGAGGAAATTTCTAGAGGCCCAGAGTACAAGATATGCAAGAGTGACTATCCCAATCAGTCCTAGAAGTCCCTTGTTCACAGACCTTCGTAGCCCGTGGGATAAGAAACGTGGAAGGCTCTATTATGTTTGTTGGGGTCTGTATGTATAAGTTTTTTTCCTAGTCTGTGGTGGTTATATTTAATGTGTCTATATATGTTTGTTTCTGTAGTGGGTAGGGGTATCTAGATTACTGAGGCTGGTATATGTATAAAAGCCTCCATTTTTGATAAAAAAATATATAGATCTTTGGTGGGTAATAGTTACCAGATACTACAATAGGCGGGAATGGTTGAATGTAGCTAAAGATTAAGAATTCCTTTTTGTAAAAAAATGTACTCCTTTTTTCTAATAATATAAAGGGATCTGGTCCAACCTAGCTACCAGTCGACAGAAATTAGTGAACTAAAATGATTAAGTAAACTACCAAATGATGACTATAAAAAATTTAAATGACTAAATTTACCACCAATGAATGGAAATCAGTCAATAAAAATGACTAAATATACTACTAAGTGACATCAATTAATAATTAAATTGACTAAATATACTACTGATTGACAAAAATCAGTGAACAAATATGACTAAATATATGACTAGTTGATGACAAAATAATGATTAAAATGACTAAATATACTACCAATGGATGGATATCAGTTAATACAAATGACTAAACATACTACCAATGGATGAAAATCAATGAATAAAAATGACTAAATATACTACCAATTGACAGTAATTAATGATTATAGTGACTAAATAAATGAATAGTTAACAACAATCAATGACTAAATATACTACCAATTTGATCAATCAAAACAACCAATAAATGACTGAAAATGATTGTCATAAATTTGGTCACATTATAAATGACCGACAATAAAATAATAATGGTCACGTGACCAAGATTAGTCATTTATAAGAAATTTTTGGTACTTTTTTTAGTCATTTATTTTTGTTTTTCTACTAGTGCTCCCTAGAAATCTCTCTCATTGAAGACAACTGGACACCTTCAAAGGAATTGAGAGAGGCAATACGATTATCATTCCTTTTGGCCTTAACTAAATTATGAAAAAAAATAGTTTTCCTATCCCCCTCCTAAATCCATCCATTGCAAGACTTTTGCTTCCAAAAAATCCCCTCATTAAACTTCCATTTTGCCAATTCCTTAACAACTATGGATTCCTCTCTACTCAAATCCAAGGTTAATCCTTGATCTTAGATCAAATGAGTGATAGTATCAAGATGAGATTAAGATAATATTTTATTGATATGTAGGCTTCTAAAGCATTTTCTACTCCATTTCTTGAGCTTATATTTTACATATTGCAATCTTTTAACAAATGAATACATAGCCCTACCATAAGTAGGCTTCCCTTCATGCCACCATTCAGTCATTAGATCCTAGAGAGAGAGATCCTACAACCACATAGTTTTAAACTTGAAGGGGGGTTTTTTTTGAGTTCCTGAAGGAAAAAGATAAGAGTTTGATCAATCAATAATTAGAACCTCTTCAATACAAGATCTCAGACTTGGCAGTCCACCTATCACCCAACCAATAGCAGGACACAATAAATCTATCAAGCCTATATAAAATAGCCTCTTTGTCACTTCTTCTATTGTTCCAAGTGAAGATTTCATTATTTGGTTTTACATAAATTAATCTCAAGCGATCCATATTATCTTTAATGAGATTAATAGAAGGTTATAACTTGGCTAAACCACATATTTTTTCTTCCAAACTAGAAAGTGCATTAAAGTCGCTAGCCACAATCCTAGGAAGGAGCTAAACCAAAGATCATATGAATCAAATGTGAGACTAGATCTGATATTTACCTAAGAGAGCATTAAGAGCATAAATATAAGTGAAAAGACAAGTTTCACTAGAATCTAAACTAGAAGAAAATAGAGAAATAGAAGAGCAGCTCGATATCCACACAAAAGAATAATCTACTTTGGCTCCCAAAAAAAAGAAATACCCACAGATCTAGCACATGCTCCAACGCATTGAGATGAGCCACAAGACTAGATTTTGGTAGCTCTGATTAAAAACCCATCCATAGTCAACTTTATTTCTTGAATAAGAATAATACTAAGAGAATGAGATTCAATTAACTCATGAATAGCCTTTTGTCTATGGATTCTGTTCATACCCCTCACATTCCATGATATGAAAATTATTTATGAGATTAGGAGAAGTGGGAGTCAATAGTCTTCACTGGCCTAGATTTATCCAGCATATCACCAATTAACTTCACCTTCACCTGGTTTGTCTTGTGTCTCACCTTTGAAGAGGGTGCGAGCAAGAAGTTGAGTCCACTTTTTGGTCAAAAAGTAGAACTGGTTTCCCTATTTTTCTGTATCTGTCCCAATTGACCTCAAAACTCTAAAGCACTTAAGGATTGAATCCCCAAAACAATTAGTAATAGGAATTTTATTACTTTAAGTCTACTTTCCAAATATGTAATTTATTTAAATACCCATGTGATGCAAATTTATTTTCAATAGGCATTACTAAAAACCAATTTTTAAAAGTCACTTTTTCAGAACCATACCATGCTCATGTATAACAAGCATAATTTGAGATAAATGAAAGACCCAATCATCAAGAAAGATCCCATCATAATTTGAGCATAATTTCAAGCATGCAAACCTAATTTAGAGCACACTTTAATTTTGGTGTTTTAAAATGAACCTTACACACTTCAATTTGGTGCTTTAAAACTGAATCATAAGTAGATTGGATTAACCACAAATCTACATTTTGAATAATCATTTTAGATCATCTAATCATAGCTTTAAAATCCTTCATTTAGGTTATTAGTGTAGTCACTGATCTTGCAATGACCTGAGAGAAAGCTCATACTCTTGCCTACTAGAAGGCAATGGGTCGTTGTCGGTTACTGTAGTTATTATATTTCAATTTTGTATTTTCTAACCCACTAACCATGTAAAGACTATATTGAAGTGTGTGTGTTTGTTGTGCAGCTTGTAGGTATCGCCCATTTTCATAGTATTTATCAAAAATCACAATTTTTGGTGACTTTACCTACCTAATCCTGTGTTTTTCAACTTCTAGAGCCTTATTCGGGCTCATACGGTAACGTTTTTGGATGCATTGTTTTTTGAAAGTGAGTTATTTTTCATCTAGTTTCTGAATATGCTATCAGATTTATGATTTTATGATTTTTATAATGCTAACGAGTTTTGGGCTTTGTTGTTCTCTGGATTATCTTTTTGATTACAACCTAACACTCATTTGCAGGACATTGAAAAAAGAAGACTAAAACACAGACTACTAATGAATCATCTTGCTGGTTGCTTTGGTCGATAGAAGGCTAAACATTGTGTTTGAATATTGTTTTTTTTTTATTAAAATAGGAACGCACATGAAAGACTCTTTAAAATGAACTTCTATCTAGTGTTTTAGGGATGGCAATGATGTCAGGAAACTATGCTCTCACCCTTTTGGGGTGATCAGAAATCTAAAAACATTATTGTCATTCGCCATTTGAGATCTACAACTTTAGAGGGCCTGTCCAACTGGGAAAAAGTACTCACCCTTAGAGAATGACCCAAGTGAGAATAAGTTAACACCAAGCTTCTTCGACTCACTATAATAAAAATGCTTCCTTGAGGCCAAAACCTTTGAAGATAAGTGGCATTTGAGCTTAAACTTGGCTCTCACCTAACACAAAGCAGGGCCTCCAAGTCTCAATCATGTATCGTGAACTACTTGTGCTAAGGTCCTCTGTGGGGTTAGCAGTCTGAATCATGCTTGCACAGACATAGAGGATACACTTAAACTAAGACCATTACTAAAACCCTTTTCAGCTAGTGGCCAAAATCCTTTTCTACTTGTTGATACAGGCATTGTGAGATGCGCATGCCTAATAAACCTCTCATGTACCCCTCTTTTTAAGACAGTAAATTTATTAGGATCCTCGGATCTTGAGAAATTTGAAGCTTGGTAGGCCCGAGAAGTGTGTGTCGTGGAGGGGAGCCAGTGCTGCCAAGCTTCTAATTGTCCAACTTGAATGGGTATTTTATTGTAAGAGGATTCAAATAAGTATTGTCCATTTCTTGCCACCTAGGAATAGGGTTTTCTTGATGTGCTTGAATAGCTAATGGCTTCTTAATATGTCTGGTGTGAGTGTTCACTAAAACAACAACAATCAATCAATCAAACAATATAGAAAACTGTACACTTTAGGTACTTGTCTATCATATCTCGTCTAAAACATCAACAGTCTATCAAAAACTTGTCAAAAAAATTTCATTTCATCACTCTGTCCTACTACGTTCAGTTTGTTCTAAAATCTGCACTGTCATAACACTTCTGCTAGTTCGTATTTGACTATGATCTGTTGTCAGTCCAATCTATCATTGTCTTGAAATTTGATGTCATTGCGCTTGTCCAATTGACCAGTCCTCTATTCAAATCTTATTAGTCTTTGTCTACACTGTCCTTATCTTGAGCTGTGAGAGCAGGTTCATTAACCTTGACTCAAGATCGGAGTCATTGCTTCTCTCTCAGTTGGACATTATCTCATTTTTCCTTTGGTCTTGGACTTAATCAACACTTTAGATATCACTTCAATGCCTGTCAGTCAATCAATTGATTCATCATACCTTCTCTTCAATCTTCTAAGAAAGCACATCAAAACAATCTTACAATGTCTACAAGCAAATGGGCTAAACCTTATGGTCCTAACAATGCGCAAGAAGAGATTCTTATGGCAGCTCTATCAAAACAACTTGAATCTTTGAAATCTGAACTCTGGGAATTAAAGGGAGAAAAGAATACACCATTCAATAAGTCCTCATTAAACAAAGAGGCATCTAACCACAATAAACTCATCTTTGATCAAGAACAATTTTATGACCATCCTATCTTTGATTAAGAGAATGAAGAGGAAACTATGAAAGAATTAGATGAAAGTCTTTTATATCCACAAAAGAAAGATATTGCAAGTCAAGAAGCATATAATTATCCTTTTGAGAGATCTTTTACTCCTTTGGGACAATCTTATAAATCAGCATTTAAAGAACTTCTTGAGAATGAGATTATCACATTGCCTCAAGCCACATCACGTGGATTGAGATTCTTGAGTACCTATTGTGCATAAAACTTCATCTTGCATGGAGTTGAAACATAAAATCCAAGATCTCATAGATAATGGTGTAATTGACATGGAAAATCCTAATGATTCATCTAATCTCAAGCATGATCAATATCAGGAATCCATGTCTAGAAATGGTTCGCATATCACATCTACTTCTTCCACCATTCCTCCATCTCCTAAATCTTCAAAACCAATGACACCATCACTATCAAAGATTGAGCCTAATGATGACTATGTCTACCCTCAAGGACTATCTCTAAAAGAGATCTAAGCTAATCAGCATACAACTGCAAGTCTTTCTCAGGCTTCAAAAATCATAGACCCAAAGCATCCATGTGCTTCAACAACTATTAGGCCTATTCCAAATGATTTTCCATCAGCCAGTCAAGAATCCCCTATGCAGATCAAAACTCCTACCTTGTCCTTCAAAGTGGCTCCATGTCGAGAGGATAATCCACAATGTGAAGAAACATATATCATTAATGATCAAGATCAAGACACCATCCATCCTTATCCAATGGTTGACCAAAGTCACATATCCCTAGATTATGAGGATGATCCTCTCATATCCTTTCATTCCTTCCAAGAAGATATCCCTCAATCTCCCAAGCAATATCAAGATATCCTTTCCACCATCTATAATGAGCCTATTGAAAATCAAGAGAAAAGTACCCTTTCTACACCATCTAAAGATCCTTGTCAAGATCAGAGCATCCCATCATCTCCTTGTCATGCTCCTCCATGTCCACCTCAAGAAAACATCATTCCTCCAAATCCCTTACATATAAATAAATCCCCTCAAGCTTCAGTTGCTCCTATCAAAGCTACTCATGCACCTATTGATATAAAGATGAATTCAAAAGAGAAGAGCCTTGGTCATGTAGCTCACTCTAAAGATTTTGATATCCCTTCCAAACCTTACCTCCCTCCATTCAAATGTAAGAAGCATCCTTCACTATCCTCCAAATCCATCCTTGGTCCCTATATCCTAAAGTTAAAACTGTCAAACCTTCCATCTATATTGGGTCTTTATATCCCTCCATCCACTTACCCTATCCCCTATCAAGATCAACAAAGACAGACATCCTTGAAATATTCTTATCAACCAATCCATATGAACCAATCATATTAGTCCTATTCACCCACACTTCCCAAGTCTTTTGGAATCAATTTGGATGTGCAACAAAGAAATCATAAATACAAGAATCCATGTACATATGAATATCACTATGTCCCATCTAGTAGACATGTGATTACAAAGAAAAAGGAAATATTCAAGAGACCACAAGGGTCCACTAAGAAAATAATAATATCAAAGAAAATATGGGTTCCTAAATCCATCATGGAAGAATTGCGTTCTAAATCCGAGCAAAGAATAATATCAAATCAAATATGGGTTCCTAAATCCATCATGGAAGAATTGCATTCTAAATCTGAGAAAAGAATAGTATCAAAGAAAATATGGGTTCCTAAATCTATCATGGATGAATTGCATTCTAAATCATCCACAAACAAAGGAAAATGAAAATCTATGTGGATTCCCAAGTCTCTCTTAAAAGGCTTGAACAAAAAGGAAAATTTGGAGTTGGCATCCAAGATTCCAAAGTCTTTCACTTCATCTCCCATCTTCTAAATTTATTTTGGGTCCTCATGTCCCAAAATCCATTACCTTGAATAATTCATCCATCTTAGGTCCTCATGTACCAAGATCCATATCCACTCATACATCAAAGTCTTGATCTATTCCATCCACTTTTCCTCCATTTGTCCACTACCCTTCAAGGGGTGTGTCAATGTTGATATTATCACCATACCCTATCCAATATCCTACACCTACCTCTTACACATCCATCCCATATCCTACTATTCCTCTTATCCAATCCATCACATAAACCCTTGGATACCATCTTCCTTATCCTCCATATAATTCTTCTCTACCATTACCTATCAGCATCTTTAAGCATACTTTCAACAGCCTTGGCTTATCATAGCATATCCTTCAAAGGAGCACTATCCAAAGAGAAAAAATCTTAAGTTCCTCCATAAAATCAAAAGTACAAAAAAAAAAAATAAAGAAAAAAGTGCCTTGGTGAAAACCTGGTAAACAGGCACCTTGGTAGAAAAATTAAAGATAAATCAATCTGTCCTATGGTGAAAACCACTTCTTGTGGCACTTTGGATAAGTACCATGATGAAAACTTAGAAAATAGGTGTCATGCGTAATTCCTCCTACTTGCACTCTTCACTTGGGGGTAAATTCCTTCTAGGTCATCTTATCCATCATATCTTACATCCACCTATCATGTGAGCATCCATGTTCCTTCCGGTGATCTTGACAAGGTTGAGCCTATCCATGAACACACATGTATCCTAATGTGCATTATCCTTTCCATTGACTTATTCACTTGCTCTCATCCATGGTACCCTATCATGATATTTCTTATCCCAAGCCTATCCTTCCTATATTTGAACATCATTTACACTAATCCCAAAACATTCACTTATACCTCCATCACCCTTTATCCTAATTGTGCTATCATAGCTATATCCTATCCAACATTGACCCATTGGTCTTGATCAAAATTGGAAAAAAAATAGGTTCTTAGAAGTCTCTTGACATGTCCACTCTTTTGGACCACATGCTTTTCATGACATTAGGTCATTATCTTATATGCTATCCATCACCGCTCCATGAGCCTACATTTCTATATTAGTTTTTTCCCTAGCTTGGGTAATCTTGAGGAGACTATCTTTGAGGGTTGCATTCACCCTCTTCATCCATCATTTTCTATTCTCCTCATCCATCATCTTTCTAATCCATCTCTAATGATCTCTACCTTTCTAGACATTGGGGGTAAACCAATTTGATCTTGCTTGAGACAAGAGTAATCTCCCAAAAAAAACTAAAAATTGGAAAAACTCCTGAAAAAATGATCATCTTGGTGAAAACCTAGCAATAGGTGCCTTGATGCATCAATCAAAATAATCAAAAAAAATGAGAAAATACAAAAAAATTTGAAAAAGAAAAAAAAGGATGGCGACACAGACATGCTTACCACGTTTTCAATTATCACATCATCAAGAAAGACCCCATCACTTGGGGCATCTCAACTTCATCTTATCACATCAAGTTGAGATTATCATAAATCAAAAGCAACCCAATCAATTTTCTTATATAGTGATGGATACACTTGAAACCAGACAGATCGGTCTTAGACGAGTCATTCATTTCTGAAACTAGGCACATTGATCAAATTGGATTCATCACTTCAAATCAAGTCAATTTCTGCTAAATAGCATCTCTTCCAAGTAGGTGAAAACCTGGTAAATAGACACCTCTTGTACTCAGTGCTCCATCTATTAATGCTCAGTCTTGTCAATCCTTTGCTTCAGTTTGTACATACCTTTCAGTCACTTTTGTGACACTTTGGTTCTTCTGAGAACCCTCCTGGCTTGAAACTGATCTAGAGTCATAACCTGGGGGCAATTGAATCAGCTTTGTCCTTGCAAAATGAGTCAAGTTAGTCATCAATTGTTAGCATGGGGCATGGTTCCCCAAATTTGATCACATCTTTGGCTTACACCAGAGTCGCTAATCTTGTCATTTCTAAAGGACAACTCGCTACTGACGCAAACAGGTGTTTCTCAACACCCTAATCAAAAGTGTTTCTTAACACTATTGTTGGATGCATTTGTGTTTCTTAACACACATTAGATACCGCAAACGTAAACAACATATCAATAGAAATCAAACACATCGCACTCACAAGAATGATGGTGTTTCTCAATACCCCATACATATCCACATCTGAAAACTTTGAAACTGGCTGAAGTATGCTAAAATTCTCTTTGTATGTTGTCTGTTCTCATTGATTTTCATGAATATTTTGTTTGTCTACTTCTTGTTGGTGTGTTCTTGATGATCCAACAATGTCAAATAAACATGGTGTATGTGGTAAGAGCTCCTGCATTAAGGCAGAAAAGCCTCACATCCCTCGATCTTGTTTATTTGTATGCCAAGGTGAGGTCAGAACTATCTCCTTGACTGGTATTGCTCTACTTGTTTATGCAAGATCACACTCATGGTTATCTTGGCTTTGAATGCCTCGATATAGGTGTACTCTTGCTATATCAAACTAGAAACAATGTTTGAGTCATCTCAGATTTTGTGCCTTAATGCTTACGTTAGTTTCTCATATCTTATTCGATGAAAGTCATATTCATATTCTTATGCTTGCAGTGGCACCAGTAAGGATTGTATTGACTCTAATGTTCCAAAAATGCTCAATAATGAAAATTTTCAATGCTAAAGCTTCAGTGACTACACCTTAGGTTGCATTCATGTTAGTCTTGCATCTGCATGGTGTTGAAATTGGCATAATAACATTATCTATCTCCAATGTGAAGGATCTGAGACTCCAATCGATCAATCTTCTCATCATCAAGTGGTCAGTTGAGCATGGACATGACACCCCTTGCTAATTTCAATGTCCTGATTCTATTTTCAAGATCAAAATTGAAATCTGAAATTGACCACTTGCACAACCAATAGAAATCTCTCATGTTTTTCTTCTAATCAATCCATGTATCATACTTTTGGTCAATCTTGGTCACTAGGACCTCCCATCAAGTACAGATTCTATCCTAACCACTTGGGACCTATTTCTAATCAGATCAGCTTCTTCTTGCATCATGTTATCAATCGAATTGCTTATCATCACTGGGGCACCTCGCCATATTTCGATTTTGCTCCCGAGGGGGCAGGATCAGGACATCAACATTCCATTAATTACATCCTCAATCAAAACCCTATCGCTTGGGGCATCTCAGCTTCATTTCATCAAATCAAGTTGAGATCATCTTACATCAAAGGAAACCTAATCAATGGTTTTATACAGTGGTGAATGCACTTGAAACTAGAAAAGATCGGTCTTATATGGGCTATTCATTATTGAAACCAGATACATTGATCAAATTGACTTCATCGCTTCAAATCAATTCAATTTGCTTGCTAATCAAATCTCTTAACAACAATCAATTTCATAACTTCAAATCAAATAGGTTATTCGTTCAAACCAATCAAAAGGTTTAAGAGTTCTTGACAGGTGTTCAGTTTCATCACTTCAAATCAAACTGAGCATTTTGTTTATATCTTTTGATCGATCTTCGTCCAATCAAGATCAAAGTCAGCCTTCTTCTTCAAAAGAATGGTTTCATCGCTTCAAATCAAACTATTATTGATCTCATCGCTAACAAGTCTTTGAATCAATGCATTGATTGCACATCAATTCAAAGAGGGGAAAATGTAATCACCTAATAATGGACATCTAAACCCTAGACCCCCAATCTCAATAATTAATCAAGAAACCCTAATCTTGATAAACTCTAAGTCCTAAATCAAATAGGCATTTCATCAAATTTGAACTGATCTGACCTGAACCCTAGGTCCTAATCAGTCATCATACTTGATTAATTAATTAATTCCTGAAACCATAATACATTGGTAAATAAACCTTATCTTAATTATTTAATTGATATTTTGATATATTAATTAAATAAAATTGTTGAATTGTCAATTAAATCAAAAAGGGGAATTAAATTAATTATAAAAACAAAAATGTGCATTCAAAATCAATTAAATTATTAAAAATGCATATGACATCATCAAATCCAGTTAACTGATTTATCATTTTGGAAACAATCCAGTTCCACTCAGTTAACTGATTCTCCATTTTTTATCATCTTGGAAACATTTCAGTTAACTGAGAACTGAATATGGAAGTTTCCAGAAAGATTGAGCAGTCAGTTCAGTCAACTGACTCTTTCGACCAATCACGTCGCTTGCACATGGATTGTGCTTCTTCAATCGAAAAAGAGCCACTCTTTTCTTTCGATCTCAACTGTCGATTTGAGAGAGATTTCTATGAACGAGAAACTCTTTTCCTTCATAGGGATCCTAATTTTTGCATCGTTATTATGCAATTTTTTATGTTTTAGCATTCTTAGCGTTAATCATTTAGCTTTAACTGTTATTACTTTCAAGCATGCAAATGTAACTTAGAGAACACTTTAATTTTGGTGTTTTAAAATGAATCTTACACACTTCAATTTGGTGCTTTAAAACTGAATCATAAGTAGCTTGGATTAACAACAAATTTTCATCTTGCATATCATTTTAGATCATTTTGCATAGCTTTAAAATCCTTCATTTAGGTTATCAGTGTAGCCACTGAGCTTGTGATGACCTGAGAGCAAACTCATATTCCTACCTACTAGAAGGCAATGGGTCGTTGTCGGTTAGTGTAGATTGTTCATTTCGATTTTGTATTGTCTAACCCACTAACCACTTAAAGACTTTATTGAAGTGTGTGTGTCTATTGTGCATCTTGCAGGTATAACCCATTTTCACGCATACAGAAAGTACTTTTTTGAATAATTTAGGGAAAATATTTGTAACACACTCAATATTAATGACAATATTTTTGTAGTTTTTTATTGAATATTTTATTTTTGATCAATTTTTATTGCGTCAAATTACTGTTTTTAAAATCCCTCATGTACAACAAGCATAATTTGATCTAAACTTATCAATTTTGATTTTTTTTTTAAATTAAATAGAATTGTCTCTAGTTTGATGTCATATAATTTATTTTTCAAAAAATCTAAAAGTAAAAAAAGTTATTATAATAATAAGAAAACATGTTAGTTTAGGTTTATGGACCTATTTTGGTAGAAATTAATTAATTTAAAAATAGATAAATTAATACAATTGAATTTTATTTGCATATTTGGAATCTAAATAGTTTTCTCTATAATGAGTTTTTATTTTGTCAAAATATTCCTCTAAGAATGCCTTTAGATATATGTCTAAAGTATGTATTTTCTATGGACATTGGCATGACCTTCAAGTTGTAGGTCAACTAGGTCCAAGGCTATGGTTTAGCTACCCAAGCATCTTTCCAAACCAAAAACCAATGCCAGAAGTAGGCTTGAAATTAAAAAATTTGGAAAATAGATCTTGTTTAGTAAACACTACCCCATTTTCCCTTTTTTAAAATTATAATGAATAAATGACTCAATGGAAGGTTTTCTTAACAAATTAATATTTTTTCAAAACAAGATCTTTTTTTGAAATGGGATCTCATTTCATTCTAAACTATATCCCATTTCTAAAATTTTAGGCTCGGCATCCTGAAGCTAAATGGCCCCATTCATTCCAAGTGGGACCCGTTCTGTTGAGCGTGATTTCATGAATTTGGGTAAGTATTAAAATTATACCAGAAGTGCAATCAACTTCTTACACTTACCAAAAATTTCTTTGTAGGACCCTTCATAAGGGGTTTTTGGTGCAAGCCCAAGGCTTGAGGAGATCCAATCTTTTTACGAAGATCTAAACTCTCCTTCACTTGAGGAGAGAATGGATCCTCCACAATACAACATCTCTCTAGACAAGGCTTCCACTTGGTGTAGGACCATCTGGAATCTAAAAGAGTAAATTTGTATCCATTTTCCCATCCTACAAATCCACAAAAGGCAAATTCTAGTTACCATTCCCACTATTATTTGACAAAGCTACACCCAAAAGCCAATACTAAAAGGAAACTCAATTAGAACCTTTCCTTCTTCAATCAAATCATCCAAATATCAAACTAATCAGATGTCTAATCTTTTTGCCTATCCTTTAAAGTTCTATTTTGTCCTCTCCCCTTATTAGGAGACTCAATTAGAAAAAAAGCCTTCCTCATTTGGCACATTGTCAATCAAAAGAGACTTCTATTTATCAACCTTAGGAGTAGAATTGGAAGGAGAATTGTTTACAGCAACTGCTAGATTAAATCGATGTAATTCTCTTTATAAATTCCCATACTCATGGTAGATACAACATCTGAATGAAAGAGTTTCATAATCAAGCAGTTGAATACAAGAAGAAGATCCAATTCATGTTTCCATAGAAATTGGAAAAGGGTTATTTAAATCAATTTCAAAACTAATTCAAGCATGTCAGATTACCTTCCTAACTTGAGTTTGAATTATAGATCCAATAGGTTTTCCAATTAGGAGAGCAATTGAGTGAATAATATTGCCCCGCTAGTACTCAAGTGGGAGCTTAGGAAGATGGACCCATATAGGTACTCTTGAGGGGATCTCTTTGATAGATTTAAACCCTACATGACAAGGATTGATGAAGATTCCACGTGGATTCTAGAAATAAGGTCCACCTTCAAAGTCCTTGATTCTAATTCCCATGCATGAAAAAACAACTAGAAAGTAGTTGTTTGCATCATTAATTCCATATCTCCATCAAGGTTCTAGACTTCTTGTGTCCAATACTCCAAAATAGGCATTTAATTTTAGTTGACGCAATTATATAATTTCTCAACAACTTGTGGACAATGCTTCTATACTTGATTTAACATGCCAACTAGACAATCATATGTGCTTAATTAAAAAAAAATTACTCAAGCCAATTAGCAATTATCATTTTTGGACTAGAGTCAACATAGGAATTAAGAAAATGAGTGGTAATAAATGTGGATGAAATCACACTAGAATCATAGTAGAAATGATGTCAAGGATGAGGAAAGCTTGGGATAATAAAAGGGTTTAGACCACTAAGGATAGAAAGATTAAAAAATAAGGTTTAGGTTAGGTTTGATCAACGCATACACTGGAACTCTTGAATTGACCACAAGGATGGCAAATTTAACCAAAATGATAAAGTAAATGAAAAATAATAAGGGAATTTTTAGATAATACAGTTTTTTGGTTTTCAATAAAAATGTGTATTTATTAAATTATAATAAATTTTGTATTGGTGAAAATTCTAGATAATTACCCTTTTCTCTTATTTTGAGCCCACTTCAATTAGAGTAACCTTTATATAGTAACAAGCATAAGTATGATGCATTCTAGTGAGCACACAACTTGAGCATTATTTTCTCCTATATGAACTCATTTCTAAGGGCCAAACTAAATTCTCAAGTTTCTCTCTTTTTTGTGCCAAATTATATTCATAATCATGAGAGTAATCTTGATCACTTTTGCATTTGTAAAAATAATCCCTTTTTTTTTAAAACTCAAGTCCTAATTTGGGCCCAACCTTGCCTATTCAAGTTTAACTATTTGTATACCATGTCAAGACATGCAAGCATTTGACACTTGGTGTTATATTTAAAGAGTAACCCTAGTTTATTTAAATCAACACCTAGATTTGACCATTACATATATTTTTATATTTTTATCAAAAAATAATGCACTCTAGCTAAGCCCAGACTCATCTTATTGGTGAAACATTGGAAGACCTCTTAAAGTGTGGGATTTGATAGTAGAGGTTAACCTCCGAAGAAGGTTGACTCCTTTTAGTACCTCTCCTAAACTACTACTTGCTATGAAAAGGGAAGATAAATACTTTGAAAATGAGCCTACAAATAATGAGGAGATGCACCAAATTGGTTTTAGGACTAATATTTTTGTTTTGGACACACAACTTAACCAATGATAATGATTTCCTATGCACAACTTAAAAATTTGACATGATCATAATTTATCACTTCATAGGAAGGTTATAACACTCACTATGTTAGAAGGAAAATAAACATTTCTTCACTACTATGACTGTTTGTATCATCCACATAGCCTATAACCTGCACAAAACACATATTTTTTGTCTAAAGGTGTTGATGAAAAGAAATAATTTTAAGGATATTCAATAAATCACAAGAAGAAACATCAACCAAACAATGACACACAATAAGAAAACTTCTTTGGAGGCAAAATAACATCTTTTATTGATAAAGAAAGTGTTTGCAATAGCGTACTAGTCTAAAAATTGAATTAGAGTACATAGTCAGACCAAAAAGAACCTTACTTCAACTTACAATACTTGGTCTAAATAGAAAGAACTCCCTAAAAAGAATAAAAAGAGTTGTTCTTTATATATTGTAGTAGCAGCTTCTTACATCACTACAGAACATTAATTGCCCAAAAGAAAAGGACTATTACTTGTTTGATCATTTTCTTGGTCATCCAAGCTCTTAAGTGTTACTTTTTAACCTTTAAATCTACCCTAAAAGGTATTCTTCATGAAGAATAATCTCCCTCTTTGACTTGTCTATGGATAAGGTTGTTAAATCTGCTCCTAGATAACTAAAACTGTCAAAACTACCTAAAGATTCTCAATTGCTTAAAAAAGCCACCAACTATCCTTGATTCTCTCCTTGACTATTGCGACTCTTTCAACTATTGTCCACTATCAATGTACATGGGTTTTATGCTTCACTTTGGATTGAAAGGGTCTTGGGTCAGATGTAAATGAAGTTGGTTATTTAAGGCCTCTATAACTTCTCAAAACTATGTCATTAAAGCTTAGAACTATTGCCCATGTGTATAAAAATCCATTGAAGACACCTTATATATATCACAATGTCTATATGAATCCAAAAAATAATCTTATTTGGTGTTGCTTTCTTAACCATTTCATGGTATCATGCATGCCTTCTTTATATGCATTTTTCTTTATTAAATTTTTCATGCTTGGATTTTTCCTTTATTGATATGTTTTATTGGTTTGTTTTTATTTAGGCCCCTTACTTGTGTACCATATTGTTCTTTAAGAAATATTTTAAAGTATAAAAATACTACCATGGCTATCATATTTTTGTTATCCCTCACTCATGATGTATGTTGCATACATTTTCAACAAATCTTTCTATTCCTTATTTCTACTGTAATTTAATTATGACTCAACAAAGAATTTAATTGTGAGTCAAAAAAAGAATCTTCTTTGGCTAGGAGTTTCAAACACAATCTTCTATTGATTCCTCTTGTTGTACTTTGAATGTTCACTACTCTTGATCCATTGTCTTGACCTATCACTATCACACATGTATCGTCATCTTTGTGCCTTCTAGTTCCTTGGCCTAAACTTTTCCTTGGAAGCTACCCTTAAACAAATTTCATGTCATCATACCTTTGCAATATTCCATTACCATTAACATAGATCACTTGAAAATGATGATTTTCACAACATTTTGTGATTACCATGTCTTTTAATGATTGTCCATGTGTTTTGAATGATTGCATTTCATGTTTTGTGTTAAAGCATTTTGATGATCTGTCACTATTTAAAACTCTTTATCACTGCTTAGTGCCCCCCAAAGTCATCTCCAACTCCATATTCCTACTATCTTTTTTTCCTTTATTAAATTTGATGTTCCTTTCAAATAGATTACATTATCCCTTCTCATGGATCACTATATACCACTCTCCTTTATTCAATTTGGTGTTCATTATTAAGAAACCCATTATTTTACTCAAATAGACTACTGCTCTTTGTAGATATGTTTCTCTTATGCAAGATCTCTCTGCTCTTCTTTGGATAACTATTATTTTCCTTGAGAACATATGATTTTCCTTTCAAATAGAAAATTTGTTCCTCCATGATCTTCTTTGATGCAGGAGCATCCTGGGTTGCCTTGTTATCTTGCTCATCTTTATTCATTTTTCCAGTAAGTGTTGAGTTGTAGTTCTTTCTGAGTTGTAGTATATGTCGAGCTGTCTAGTGTTGGCCGAGTTCCTATTTATGCTAAGTTTTCTAGTGTTGGACGAGCGTTCCTTCATGTGTCGAGTGAACCTGATGCTCGGTTCTCCTTGATCGAGCTTATCTATGCTTGGTTTCTGTTGAAGCCGACTTCTGTATTTAATTTCTTATTGCGCATTCAATATTTGGATCTTGTCTTGGGATTTGTGCAGACCATTTTTGGTCGGAATTCAATCTTTGTAAGCCACTTTGGCAAGTATAAATAAGGATGTCTAGGAGTAGGTTAGGTATCAGCTAGTAGAGCAAGTAGCAAATGATGATATGAGAAGATAGAAGAAAGATTAAATATATTTTTTCATAAATCTTGTTGTCCATAACCTAGAAGGCCTCACATCCAGGCATGTATCTTGTAATTTAATTGATTAATAAAAGATTTTTTTCTTCCTCCTCTCCTTGGTGTTGTCTTTGTGTTGTTTTCTTCCATTGTGTGTACTTGCAGGGTGGTTGGATAGTTGGGTGTGCCTTAGGCCTTGAATTATCATGTCCTACCTTGCGTCAGGTGGTATCAAAACTAAGTTTGTCCTTGGTGGATTGGATTTTGTATAACCCTGAGGTGATTTGGTTGTAGGGTGGAAGATCTACAGATTTGACCTATAACTTGCAGAGGGTTACAATCATGTAGGAACCATCAAGATGGTTCAAGGCAGAGGAAATGTTGATAATCCTATAATGTATATGTTGAGACAAATTGCAGCTAAATTATATGTTGTGGAGACAGCCTAGCGAAGAGGAGTGCATCTTGATGATGTGAGTGATGATGAGGCAGAAGAAATAAACCCTAATCTAGAACCTGAGGAAGATCAAGATGAGGAAAGATTGTTGAGAGTATTGTCTAGGGCACATTCAAAGCTTGTAGTTGAAGTTGTTCCTTATAATGGAAATTTGGATACCAATGTTGTGTTGGATTGGATCTATGATATGGAGAATTTATTTAGATTTGAAATTACTCCTGATAATAGGAAGGTGAAAATTGAATTCACTAGGTTGAAAGGTCATGCTTCACCATGGTGGGAGCATTTGCAAACTGATAGACAAAGAAGAGGAAAGGAAAATATCAGAACTTGCTTGAAAATGGTGAACAAGGTGAAGAAGAAGTTCCTTCATGTTGATTACCAAGTTAGCTTGTTGAGGAAGATGCATAACCTTAGACAAAAGGACATTACTATGAAGGAATACACTAAGGAATTATATAGATTGGACATCAGATCTGGACATGTCGATGATGAAGTTGAGAAAGTTGCAAGATACCTGAATGGACTGAGATCTGGAATTCAAGATGGAATAAGTTTTGTAAAATTGGATAGTGTGGAAGAAGCATATCAATATGCCTTGAAAGATGAGGAGATCTTGACAAAGAAGTATGAAAAAAGACAGAGAGGTCAAGGTGGTAGATTCCAAAGAGGCAGAGGTAGATCCTATGGTGAAGGTGGCAGATCTAATAATTCTGCACAAGATAAGGGAAAATATGAGTGGAAAATGATGATAAAAGAAAGACCGAGTGGAAAGGTGGTAGTTCTTACTGAGGAGGTAGTAGTTCCTACCGAGGAAGAGGTAGAGGTGGTTTAGTGGTAATTTTTTTATATGTGGCAAAGAAGGGCATAGATCTTTTGAGTGTAGACACTTTGATGGAAGTGTAAAAATTCATAGAAATGTGTTGGTACAGGAGGATCTTTAAGGTTCCTCAAGTGGACCTGAAGCTGGAGAAAACCTGATGGTAAGGAGAGCTTTGTGTAATAACTGAGTAGATGAAGAAACTATTTTGAGGAGGAGTCTTTTCAAGACCAGATGTAAGGGGAAAGAAAATGTTGCAAAGTGATTGTTGACAGTGGAAGTTCAAAAAATTTGGCATCAGAGGAGCTGGTTACAAAGTTGCAATTGAAGAGATTGAGACACCCTAAACCCTATCATGTTTCATGGATCAAGGATGAGCATAAGTTGTTGGTAAGTGAACAATGTGTTGTGAAATTCAAGATTGGAAATTACTTTGATGAAGTTTTGTGTGATATTATGCCTATGGATTGTTGTCATATTCTATTGGGTAGACCTTGGCAGTATGATAGACATGTTGTGCATGATGGTAGATTGAATCAATATACTCTTTAGGTGAATAGGAAGAAGAAAACATTGTTGCCTTTGATTGAGGCTCCAGATGAGATAAATTGTACTACTGTGAAAATTTGTATGGTTAATGGAAACAAATTTGAGAAATAAATGAAGAAGAATCAAGTCTATTTTTCTATAATTCCTAAATGCTGAGTGACAGAAAATAGTAATTGCCGAGTGACAGAAAATAGTAATTGTCAAGTGACAAAAAATGGTAAATGTTGAGCAATAGAAGACAGTGAAGACCGAGTGCCATAAGAAATTTGGAAATTGCTAAATGAATACAAGGAGATTCTTGTAGAGGATATTCCTCATGGTTTAACGCCAGTAAGAAGTATAAGTCATTGTATGGATCTGATTCCTAGAGCTATTTTTTGAATAAAGCACCATTTAGATTGACATCTACCGAGAATGAAGAACTTAATAGACAAGTGCATGAGTTGTTTCATAAAAGTTTGATCAGAGAAAGCTTGAGTCTGTGTGTTGTACCTATTGTATTGGCACCTAAGAAGAATGGAGAATGGATAATGTGTACCGATTCTACAGCTATCAACAAGATAATAGTGAAGTATAGGTTTCCTATGTTGAGGATGGATGACATAATGGATTGTTTGAGTGGAGAAAAGTATTTTACCAAGATTGATTTGAAGAGAGGCTATCATCATATCAGAATCAGAGAAGGTGATGAATGGAAGACTACTTTCAAGACAAAAGAAGGATTATATGAGTGGTTGGTTATGCCTTTTGGTTTGACTAATGCACCTATTAATTTCATGAGGTTGATGAATCAAGTTCTCAAGAGATTTTTGGGTAAGTTTTTGATTTTTTATTTGGATGATATTCTAATATTTAGTAACACTAAGGAAGAAAACCTTGAGCATATTTGACAAGTGTTGCAAAGACTAAAGGAGGAGAAGTTGCTGATTAATTTGAAAAAGTGTCCCTTTATGAAGAATAGATTGTGTATTTGGGATTTGTGATTTTATATGATGGCATGACAATGGACCCTGAGAAGGTTAATGCAATTCTAGAATGGCCTACACCTGAGAATGTGGGTGAGGTAAGATCATTTCATGGTTTGGCTAGTTTCTACAGAAAGTTCATTAAAAATTTCAGTTATGTTTGTAATTCTATGACTGGGACTATGAGAGGAGATAAAAAGGATTTTAAGTGGACACATGGAGCTGCCAGGAGTTTTGAGACTTTGAAACAAAAGGTTGTCGAGTTACCTGTGTTAGCCTTGTCTAATTTCAATAAGGTATTTCAAATTGAGTATGTTGCAAGTGGTAGTGCAATAGGAGTTGTGTTGAGTCAAGAAGGTAAACTTGTTGCTTTCTTTAGTGAGAAGTTGAATGATGCTAAAAGGAATTATTATGTGTATGATCAAGAGTTTTATGCTATTTTTCAAGATTTAAAGAAGTGGAGACATTATTTGATTCCTAAGGATTTTTTATTGTATACCAGTCATAAAAATTTACAGTATTTGGGAAGTCAACATAAGTTGAATCAGAGACATATGAAGTGGGTTGAATATTTACAGAGTTTCAAATTTGTGATCAAGTGTAAGATTGGAGTTACTAACCGAGTTACAGATGCGTGCTGAGAAGAAGACGTTCTTTGTTGATCAAGATCAAGGTTACTGTTCTTGGTTTTGATGAGATGAAGAATTTGTATGATACTAACCCTGATTTTTTTGAGGTGTGGAGAGAGTGCAGAGCACCAAATCTATAAGAACAACCAAGTAAGTTTGAGGATTATTTGATACAAGAAGGTATGTTGTTCAAAGGAATCCAGTTATGTATACCAAGAAGTTCCATGAGAATTAATTTGATTAAGGAAAAGCATTGTGGTGGATTGGCTCGACATTTTGGAATTGATAAGACATTGAGTTTTCTTAAGGAAAAGTATTATTGGCCTTATATGTATAAGGATGTTTAGAATTTTGTAAGGAGTTGTGGAATTTTTCAAGTTGCAAAAGGATTAAGTTAGAATATCAGATTGTATACACCTATTTCTGTTCCTGAGAAACCTTGGAGTGACATCAATATGGATTTTGTTCTTGGATTACCTAAGACAGTAAAATGGTTTGATTCCATATTTGTTGCTGTGGATATATTTTCTAAGATGAAAAATTTCATACCATGTAAGAAGACATCAAATGTTGTGCATGTTGCTGAGATTTTCTTCAAAGAGGTTGTTAGATTGCATGGGTTACCGAGAAGTATTATCTCTGACCGAGATAGAAAGTTTGTTGGTTATTTTTGGAGAACTTTGTGGAAGAAGATGGATACTGAGATGAGGCTTAGTTATAAATTCCATCCATAGACATATGGACAGATAGAGGTTGTGAATAGAAGCTTGGGTAATTTGTTGAGATGTTTAGTTGGAGATAAGTCGAGTAATTGGGAGATGATATTGGCACAAGCTGAGTTTGCATATAATAATTCTATGAATAGGAGTACATGAAAAACACCTTTTGAGATTGTTACTGGAATGTATCCTAGAGGAGTATCAAATTTGAGGATATTATTGGTGAAGAAAAGAGAAGTGATGAAGGGGAATTATTTGCTGATTTTATGATGTCTTTACATGAGGAAGTGAAGTTGAAGTTGGATCAAAATAATCAAAAATATAAGAAAAATGATGACAAGTCTAGGAGACATCATGTTTTTGAAGTTGGTGATGAGGTGATGGTTCATTTGAAGAAGGGAAGATTTCATATTGGAACATATAGTAAGTTGAAGATGAAGAAGTTTGGTCCTTGCAGAATTTAAATAAGTTTGGCAGCGGTAATGCTTATGAAGTTGAGTTACCTGATGACATGGATATATCTCTTATAATCAATATTGCTGATTTTCACAAGTATCATGAGTCAGATGATGAAGTTGTTATACCAGATGATTATCCTAAGAATCAGATTGAACAAGTTGAACAAATATTGGATCAGAGGATTGGTAAAAGCACAAGAGGAAAATGTTACTATGAATATTTGGTGAAGTGGAAGAATAGACCAGTTGAAGATGCTACATGGATTTCTCATTCTAAGTTGGATTCAGCTCAGGTTGTGACTCCTCAATGATTCAGGGGAATAATTTCTTTCAAACCTGGTTGTCTTATGAAGGAGCATCCTAGGTTACCTTGCTATCCTTCTCATCTTTGTTCATTTTTCCATTAAGTGTCGAGTTGCAGTATATGTCAAGTTGTCCAGTGTTAGTTGAGTTCCTGTTTATGCCAAGATGTCCAGTGTTGGCCAAGTGTTCCTTCCTATTCTGAGTGAACCTGATGCTTGGTTCTTCTTGACTGAGCTTGTCTATTTTTTGTTTCTATTGAAGCCGACTTCTATATTTAATTTATTTTTGCACATTTAATATTTGGATCTTGTCTTGGGATGTGTGTGGACCATTATTGGTCAGCCTTCCATCTTTGTAAGCCGCTTTGGAAATTATAAATAAGGATTTCTAGGAGTAGGCTAGGTATCAACTAGTAGAGAAAGTAACAGATGATGATATGAGAAGATAGAAGATAGATTAAATCTGGATTTTCATAAATCTTGTTGGTCGTAACCCGAAAGGCCTCACAATCGGGCATGTATGTTGTAATTGCATGAATTAATAGAAGATATTTGTTTTTCCTCCTCTCCTTGGTGTTGTTGTCTGTGTTGTTTTCTTCCGTTATGTGTACTCGCAGGGTGGCTGGGTAGTTGGGTGTGCCTTTGCCCCTAACTTATCATGTCTTGTCTTGCATCATTCTTTTAGAAAACTACTGCTCTCTCTAGCACGAGCATGATTGGGAACTTGTTTTCTCTTTGTTAATATCTTTGCAACATATCTCAATCCACGCATACTCTACTCCACTCTTTGATCTTTATCTCATTTCAATTGTTGTCATAAAGTTCTAAAGCTTTAAGATCTTGAAAAAGTTGAAGAAGTAAGCATGTCTATTTTTGAATCTTCACCTACTCTTTGACTTAGTCCTTCAAGATGTGCAAGACTTGCAGTCCTTAAAGCTATTAAAATCCATCTTAATGCAAACTTGAAGATCAAGAAGTATAATGTTTGATTTGTCTCCCTTGTTGCCAATTTTTATGGCTTGGAAATAGATCACTTTAAAAACTTGGGGTTGAGTGTTATATCAGAGTGAATCATGTTGATTTTTCTCCAAAAATAGTGCCTGGAACTACCCTAGCTATCATGACTAGTTTACAAACTTAGAGCTTGAAAATGTAAGAAAACCGCTAACTGTGCGAGTTACCCCACTAAGGCCAAACCCTTCATTTATTAAATTATCTCCAATAAACTTGCAATGTGCCTTTGGTGTGACTCCATGGAACTCAAACGTGGCAAAACTTCCTTGGACTTTTAACCTTTTAGGATTCTACATGGGAATGTGGAAATGACCAAGTTAAAATATTCAAAAGACTTAAGGTATTCAAAAACCTTACAAACTATTAAATTATGTTTCCAAAGTTAAGACATAAAATATGGACCTTTTGTTCTCTATTTCCACCAAATATAAAAAATGGGTAACACTTATTGTAGCAATATCACTTTATTACT
This sequence comes from Thuja plicata, assembly GCA_018584345.1. Taxonomy (NCBI): domain Eukaryota; kingdom Viridiplantae; phylum Streptophyta; class Pinopsida; order Cupressales; family Cupressaceae; genus Thuja; species Thuja plicata. The sequence continues at coordinate 1,307,123 of MU227511.1, read as the reverse complement.
TGCACACATTATCATGATAATTATATCGAAGACATTTATTATGAGAAGGCCAGCCTAATTTCTCAAGTCAATGGTTCACAGCGTAGGAGGGGCATACAAGACAAATGAAATCCCACACACCATCAGATTTTGTAGTCATCACATTTATTTGTTCATATTTTAATTTGGTAGGGTACATTCATTATTTTTTTAGTCTTTTTCTGTTAGGAACCTGTGTGTTCCTTCTATTTATTTTGTTAGTGTAGTGTTTTCAGACGCATATGCTTTGTAAGTCATCCCGTGAGTATATTTTATTATCCCACATGCATAGGTAGTATTACTTTTCTAGATCGTACTTAGTATATAAGAGTGGGTTGAGGCCTTTGATGGTCACGGATGAATTCATTGTATTGAGCTTGCTCAAAGGAGGTTACCCCCTCGAAGTGGCCCGCGATCAATAGATTCATTTTGAGTTCTGCTATTGCTCTATATTCTGTTATTTCATACATTCTCACCATATTGTTGTAAGGAAGTTCCTCTCATCTGGTATCAGAGCACTTTCTTGGGCTCGCTGGGTGGAAATTACGTCAATTTTTTTTTCGTCGTGGCCTTCTGGTTCCTTTCAATTCTAATATCTCTTGTTATTGCAATAACTCTTTTTCGTTATTCTGTATTTGAGTGAATTTTCCTGAGTCGATTATCTAAAAAGAGTAAAAAAAATTCTATTTTTTAGCCATAGCTTCCTTGCTTTCTTCACGTTTCCTCTCACACTTCCTCAGAACGCCTGAAATACCATTCCGCATACTTCCTTCCTTGACGACCCAACCCCAAATTCTACATATCGAAGCCTTAAATCCCTCATTTATCAAATTTTAGGGTTTGCCCTATCTTTTTTGCTTCTCATCCAATCGCCATCAAACCGAGCCACAAGATTCAATTCCTCATTCTTCTCCCTTATCCCTCTTGGACTGCTCGCCTCATTCCGCCTCCCCAACCCTGAAACCCTCATTTTTCTTTTTCCCTTTTCCTCAAAAAGTCTCCAACCACTCGTCAAACACCCATTTCCCATATGAGTTTTTCCCAAATCCAAGTTTGCCCTAACTGAAAAAGTTTTTGTTTCTCATTTTCTACCAATTGCCAAAAAAAAAAAATGCTTTCTGGTTGTTACACCTACAGGAGAAAAAATATGGAAGAGGAAATTGCATCCCTCAAAACCAAAATTCAAGATCTGGATGACAAAATTCTCGGTCTCAACCTTCAGCATTCAGCCATGAATCGAAACCATTCTGGAGATGTCGGGTTCTCTTCTGGCAATTTCCGTGGGCCGAAGCTTGATTTTCTGTGCTTCGATGGTACTGATCTGACTAGATGGATTTATAGGGCAGAGTAGTATTTCAGCTTGCATAATACTTTGGATAACAACAAAGTTCCGCTTGCATCTTTTCATTTGGAACATGAAGCTCTTCAATGGTTCCATTGGTACATCAAGGCTAATGTAGACCCAACATGGACAGA
>MU227511.1:1264529-1291898 GCA_018584345.1 Thuja plicata | reverse complement strand
TATATATATATATATATATATATAGTTAAACACGAACGAACAATATGTTAACATTTAGTACCTCTCCTAAACTACTACTTGTTGGGAAAAGGGAAAAGAAATACTTTGAAAATCAACCTACAACTAATGAGGTGATGCACCAAATTGGTTTTAGGACTAATATTTTTGTTTTGGACACATAGCTTAACCAATGATAATGATTTCCTATGCACAACTTAGAAATTTTGCATGCTCATACTTTAGCACTTCATAGGAAGGTTATAACACTCACTGTGTTAGAAGGAAAATAAACATTTCTTCACAACTATGACTATTTGTATCATCCACATAGCCTATAACCTACACAAAACACATATTTTTTGCCTAAAGGTGCTGATGAAAAGACATAATTTCAAGGATATTCAATAAATCACAAGAAGAAACATCAACCATACAATGACACACAATAAGACAACTTCTTTGGAGGAAAAATAATATATATTTTATTGATAAAGAAATTGTTTGCAATAGCATACTAGTCTAAAAATTGAATTAGACTACATAATCAAACCAAAAAGAACCTTATTTCAACTTACAATACTCAGTCTAAATAGAAAGAACTCCCTAAAAAGAATAAAAAGAGTTGTGCTTTATAGATTGTAGTAGCAACTTCTTACATCACTAGAGAACATTAAATGCATAGAAGAAAAGGACTATTACTTGTTTGATCATTTTCTTTGTCATCCAAGCTCTTAAGTGTTACTTTTCAACCTTTAAATCTATCCTAAAAGGTAGTCTTCATGAAGAATAATCTCCCTCTTTGACTTGTCTATGGATAACGTTGTTGAATCTGCTCCTAGATATCTAAAAATGGTCAAAATTACCTCCTCAATATGCTTAATTACTTGAACAAGTTACCAACTATCCTTGATTCACTCCTTTACTATTGCAACTCTTTCAACTATTGTCCACTATCAATGGATATGGGTTTTACGCTTCACTTTGGATTGAAAGGGTCTTGGGTCGGATGTAAATGAAGTTGGTTATTTAAGGCCTCTAAAACTAATCGAAACTATGTCATTAAAGCTCAGAACTATTTCCCATATGTATACAAATTCATTGAAGACACCTTACACATATCACAATGTCTTTATGAATCCACAAATAATCTTATTTTTTTGTGCTTCATGAATTTATCTCTATCATATTGCTAAACTTTATGTCTTCTTCATCATGTGTTCATCTTCTTTAGAAATGCATCACAATCACATGCATTATTGGTGTTTCTTTCTTAACCATTTCATGGTATCATGCATGCCTTCTTCTTTATATGGATTTTTCTTTATTAAATTTTTCATGGTTGGATTTTTCCTTGATTGATATGTTTTCTTGGTTTCTTTTTCTTTAGGCCCCTTACTCATGTACCCTATTGCTCTTCAAGAAAGATTTTGAAGCCTAAAAATATTACCATGGTTGTCATATTTTTTGTTATCCTTCACTCATGATGTTTGTTGCATACATTTTCAACAAATCTTGCTATTCCTTATTTCTATTGTAATTTAATTGTGACTCAACAAAGGGAGACTCTTTGGCTAGGAATTTCAAACACAAGCTTCTATCGATTCCTCTTGTCGTACTTTGAATGTGCACTACTCTTGATCCATTATCTTGACCTATCACTATCACACATGTATCATCATCTTTGTGCCTTCTAGTTCCTTGGACTAAACTTTTCCTTGGATGTTGCCCTTAAACAAATTTCATGTCATCATACCTTTGTGATATTCAATCACCATTGTCATAGATAGCATGAAAAGGGTGCAATTTTAACATCATTTCACGAGTACCATGTCTTTTAATGATCGTCCCTATGTTTTGAATGACTGTATTTCATGTTTTGTGTTAAAGAATTTTGATGATTTGTCACTATTTAAAGCCCTTTATCACTACTTGGTACCCCCAAAGTCATCTCCAACTCCATATTCCTACTAGCTTTTTTTTCCTATATTAAATTTGATGTTCCTTTCAAATAGATTGCATTGTCCCTTCTCATGGATTACTATCTACCACTCTTATTTATTTAATTCGATGTTCATTATTTTAAGAAATCCATTATTTTACTCAAATAGACTACTGCTCTTTGTAGATATGTTGTTGTTTTGCAAGATCTCTCTGCTCTTCTTTGGATAACTATTATTTTCCTTGAGAACATATGATTTTCCTTTCAAATAGACAAGTTGTTCTTCCATGATCTTCTTTAAGAAAACTACTGCTCTCTCTTACAAGCATGAGCATGATTGGGAACTTGTTTTCTCTTTCTTAATATCTTTGCAACATATCTCAATTCACACATACTCTACTCCACTCTTTGCTCTTTATCTCATTTCAATTGTTGTCATAAAGTTCTAAAGCTTCAAGATCTTGACAAAGTTGAAGAAGTGAGCATGTCTAGTTTTGAATCTTCACCTACTCTTTGACTTAGCCTTCAAGATGTGCAAGACTTGCAGTCCTTAAAGCTATTAAAATCCATCCTAATGCAAACTTGAAGATCAAAAAGTATATTGTTTGATTTGTCTATGTTGTTGCTAATTTTGTTGGCTTGGACATAGATCACTTTGAAAACTAGGGGTTGAGTGTTATAGCAAAGTGAATCATGTTGATTCTTCTCAAAAAATAGTGCTTGGAACTACCCTAACTATCATGACTAGTTTACAAACTTAGAGCTTGAAAATGTAAGAAAATCTCTAATTGTGTGAGTTACCCCACTAAGGCTAAACCCTTCATTTATTAAATTCTCTCCAATAAACCTGCAATGTGCCTTTGGTGTGACTCCATGAAACTCAAACGTGGCAAAGCTTCCTTGGACTTTTAACCTATTAGGATTCTACATTTATTATTTGAGAAGCCGACCTAATTTCTCAAGTCAATGGTTCACAGCATAAGAAGGGCATTGAAGACAGTTGAAATCCCACACACCATCTGATTTTGCAGTCGTCACATTTATTTGTTCGTATTTTAATTTGGTAGGGTACATTCATTAATTTTTTTTGTCTTTTTCCCTCACCGTCATTTTTTTGTCGTTGTCGTCTTGACATATCTATGATTGGTTTTCTTTGCCACATGACCATTTTTTTCGTAACTGTTGTTTCATCCAGGTTTCCAACTCATGCCTCATTGCAACAAATGTAATTGTACGATCACAAGTCAACTTTTCATTTAAATATTTTGTTACTTTCTTTTGATTTGTTTAACCATGGAGATATTTTTTTGAAATTGGTTGTATCTTTAAAAAAAAATTAACCATTTTATGCATGATGCTTATAATTTGTTTCCTTTCTTTCCACAAACTCATGATTTTCTTGTATTTAAATTAAACATATAAATTTTAAAAAATTGTAAATTATTAAATTTATTTTTAGAAATATTATTATATTATATTTTTATATAAAAAATTTAGTATATTTATATAATATACTATTTATATATTATTATATTATTTGCTATTTATATTTGTTATTTAATTTCAATATAAAATTTATATTGTCATTTGAGTGCTCTACTAAATAAGATAGAGTATGTAATCATGTAATTAATTGTGTCATGTATACATTAATCTAGTGATTAAATTTAAATAACATTTAATATAATGTATATTTAGTAATTATAATACATACACAAATATATAATATATAATAATAATACATACACAAATATAATAATATATAATTATAATATTATATTATATTAAAAATCTATTTCATATTTATATTATATAAATTAATAATTACATCCATATAATGGATACAAAAACTTCACTAAGTAAAAACTAAAAGCATTTATCTGTGGTTCTTTGGTGTACTTGGTTGGAAAGTGTGTCGTCATTTTCTATCATCTGTCGTTCACCTACATTATGGTTATGAGACTTCCACTTTTTTCAACCAATAGTTGTGTAGCTATCTATTGAGACCTTTGGTACCCAAACATCAAATGTCTATTAATTGACACAATGCACTAAACAAATTTATCAAGAAAAAAAAAACCAACTTTTTAATTAGTCGATCTTCTACACCTCTTTGGCGTACCTATTGCACACCAAGGTACAATTGCTAGTTTATTTAACAAATAAAATTTGTACAATTTTATAAAGCATCTTACACGTTTGACTCTTCTTTTGATATTTTTTGGAAATTATGCTACATGTTTATTTGGAATCTTCCTTTCAAAAATAGCAGCCTCTACTTTTTAGAACTGCATATTTTAGTGGGTGAAATGGGAGTGGGGCTAGAAATTGGTCCACCACTTTACCATTTCTTTTTGTCACTTGTCAATTAGCTAGATATTGCCAAAAACAAATAGAATGAAAATGATACTTTTTCTTCTTTTTTTTATTAACTAGACCACAAACATTCTTAAATTTTGGAGTTTAAACTTTTAAGTTAGAGTGCACTACTAAATATATGACACCATCATCTTTAAAATAATATAAGAAAATAACAACAATCCTAAGTTTTTTTAATAGAAATTTCATATTTAATTTATAAAAATTATATAATAATTTACTTTATTATCATATATTAGATTTTTGTATATAATTTAAATATTAAATTTATTTTAATATGAATATATTTATGTTTATTAACAATTGGAGTACTAAACAATTAAGGTAAAATAGTAAATATAATAGTCACAAGTAAACAAACAAAAGTAAAAGTAAAAGTAAAATATGATAGTGGATGATTTAATTTAATGATGACACTAATTGGTTTCATCCTCACTATTTAATTTTAAAGAAAAATTACTTTCATCCTGTGTATTTATTTTTCTTAAAATATTTCAATAGTATTAATATATTAATTATTTCTAATTGCATAGTTTTTTTAAGTCAAATTTAATAACTCAAATTCAAGAATATTTAATAAAATATTGCACAATTTGAAATAATATATGATATTTTAAAAATAAATTATTATTGTGTGATAGAAATAATTATAATTTAAATGTAGGGTTTTTATAAGTTCATTTTTTAAATTAATGTGTTTATCTTACTTATAAGTTTATTTTATCACATACATTTATTATAGCATTCAACTATTTCAATTTTCCTAAACATCTCAAAAATATCTTTCAATGATTAAAGATTTAAAAATATTTATCTCAAGATGGCTTACATTATGGTTAATAGTTAGAGTTAGACCTTTGATCACAGTTAGAGTTCATGGTCAGGGTTATGATTATGTTTTAGGATTTATGATTACGATTATAGTTAGGATCATGGTTAGAGTTAAGGTTTGCATCATTGTTATGTTGTGATTAAGGATATGATCAAGGTTTACAATTACAATTATGGTTAGGTTTAAGATTTATATCATGCATGTAATTATGGTTAGGGTTAGGGATTTGATTAGGGTTAAATTTTGGGTTAGGGTTAGCAGAAGAGTTTAGGTTTATGTCATAGTTAGGATTATGGTTGGGTTTAGAGTGTGTTATGATCTTGTTTAGGATTAGGGTTATAGTTAAGGTTGGGGTTAACGTTGTCAATAGGTTTTAGAGTAAGAAATTATGGTTAGGGTAAGAAGTTACGTCATGGTTACTACTATGGTTAGGGTTAGGATGAAGCTTAGGATTGAGGTTAGATTTAGGAATATGGTTATTTATGGTGAGAGTTAGGGTTTTTATTATTGTTAGAGTTAGGATAATGGTTTAGGTTTCTCGTGTAGGATTAGGATTATGGTTACTCACAATGGAGCATGATTAAATAGTCTTCCAACTAACCTTATTAGATGTACAAATATATGCAAAATAATAGACTAATTTTATAGATCTTATTCAACTTCAATGTCTCTTCGACGTACCCATTGCACCCTAAGGTGCGATTGCAGTTTTAGACCTATGTTCCTTTTAAAAATAAAATCATGTGTCTTACGTCCCACGGTGTTGACAGAAAAGGAAAAGAATAAATTCTATAGAATCATATAAAAACATTGTGGCTCCAAATTTTGCACGTCATCTTTGCAATTGGCAGTTCAGAGTTATAAAGTGGGGAAGAAAAAGTACGTGGAAAGAATAATAGGCTAATAAATGAATATTTTTAGTTAGAATCTGTTTGTTTTTATATAATGCCTTGCTACCTACATGATTCGAACTCGGCACCTAATTCTACCTCCAACGGATCTCTACTTGAGTGCTCCACGTGGCCACCGACTAACCAGAAAGATCGGACCGTCCATTCCGAATCCAACTGCACAATATTCGCTACCCAGTCTTATTCATCACTTTTTGACGACCACATCAAACATGATATCCATTGCTTTCTATTTCACTGAAATTTTAACTAAAGACTGCAAATTACAAACGACATTTCAATACAAGCTCTATCTTATCATTCTACACAAACTACATTCTAGTGCCGAATTATTCTCTATCATATCATCCTCCAATTAGTTCACTACTTTTGGCTTCATAATGATATAAGAGAAAACCATTGTATATGGAGAACCCAAAATGCACCATTCATTGTAATTATTAATTAAATAAAAAATGTTATATTCATTGGATTTTAATTTTTAATTAATTATTAAGTACTAATTGAAAGGTGTATTTTATATTTGGATTTTACAAACTAAATTTGTTAAATATTTGTATTGTAAGATAGATTTGATTAGGATTAAAGGGTTGAAGTTCAATTGGTCGAGTACACTTGGTATGCTGACATGTGATATAGAAGTCATCCACTAAGGTTCAAAACCTTCGGAGCACGTTTGGGCCATGTTTGATTCTTGGGTGAATTTGGTGGTTGTCTAGCCGAGAGAGGCTTGTAGTTTAGATGTATGCTTATTCAAATTGTTTTGATTAATTGGCAAAAACAGGTTTTGAAAGGACCCGAAACCCTTTACAACCACTGCTACGAAGGATAAAGCATTACAAAGCATTTACAAAAAGCAAGAAACGAGCAAAAAACAACCCTACAAGACACAACAAACCCGACCGAGAAAAAAACCAATAGAGCCCAGCAAAAAAGGACTCACCCAACAAAGAACCCAGATCAGACCCCAGCACCAGCCAAAGCAACTTTACTCTTCAAAGTATCATCCATTCTGTCTTCAATCTCCTCAATCCTCCTGATGATGGTTTTGAGCTCAGTAATATTCTTATTAGTAGGAGGGGAATTTTTCTTAACACTGGCTCTAGTTCTAGTGTCCAAACCTGCTTTCCTCCAAGACCTCGTCCCTGTGATTCCCAGCATCCCCCATACCATTTTCCAGCACTTTCACGAGAGCTTTGAGGTTGGAACTAGTGGCTTTCATACTGTCTTTGCTATGCTAGAGGATTTCAAAGATTGTGTTCTCCAACTTGTCCACCCATCTCTTAATAGCCTCCAGAGAAAACCCCACATCCCAAGTCAAATTCTTTCCATGCTCATTACTCTCCCTAGCCATATGTTCCTGAAGCTTATTATTGTTAGGCTCCAGTTTTCTACATTTCATATTTAGCATTTTGATTTCTTGAAAACACCATTTCTTAAATCTGAAAGCGTAAAGAGCCTCAGCGTTGCCCGTTTGAAGCGCCCCAATGGTGATCTCCTCTCTATCATTGAAATCATCGAAAAAAAGCTTAACAGAGGATTCCCTAACCCAAATGCTTATTCAAATTGATGTAATCCATTATATAAAGGCAAAGATGGTGACATACAAACTTAAAGAGAGGGCAATGTAACCAACCAAAAAAATAAACATACCTTTTAAAGAAGAAAAGAAAGGTCTACAAGTGTCCCTTCTATTGGTAGAATTTGTAGGTGTTGTCAAACCATGCTTAACCCTTAAATGGTATGCTTTATATATATTCTTCGTGAAGAAAGATTAATTAATTTCAATTAAACATGTCTTGTAGATGAATATTGCATTCATCTTAAATATGACAAGGTTGGGTGGTATTAATTTATTTTTATTTATCTATTATTTAAAAGAGGTTATGAAGATTTTGAATATTTTTTCAAAAATTGAATAGAGATAAGGGTTAGATTTTGTGTTGTTTTTCAAAATTCATTATGACACAAGTTTTTATGTTTTTGAATAATTGTAATTTAAATTAATTTTATAATTTATATATTTTTAGATTTAATAAATTATCACTATTTAATGTTAATTTAGCATTATATTTAATGTTAGCTTGAGTAATTTACAATTGGGATGGATTTTTAGTCTTAATGTAAAACTAATCCAAAATCTTATGTGAATCACAATTTATGTAGCAGTGCACATTTTAGCCTCACATAATGGTTGATTCTTTATGGAAGGATATTTTTAAAATGGGGACATACAATGACTTCTTGTTCCACATAGATATAAGATTGAAGATCTCAACATTGATTGATTATGAAGTTATGAAGTTTTCTATTGCAAAACTAACATAAGGTCTAATGGTGAAACATTCTCTATGGAGAACCCAAAATGCCCCATTCATTGTAATTATTAATTAAATAAAAAATATTATATTTTAATTTTTAATTAATTATTAAGTACTAATTGAAAGGTGTATTCTATATTTGGATTTTACAAACTAATTTTTTTTTAAATATTTGTAATGTAAGATAGATTTGATTAAGATCAAAGGGATGTAGTTCAATTGGTCGAGTACAATTGGTATGCTAACATGTGATACAGAAGTCATCCTCTAAGGTTCAAAAACTTCAGAGCACGTTTGGGCCATGTTTGATTCTTGGGTGAATTTGGTGGTTGCTTAGCCAAAAGAGGCTTGTAGTTTAGATGCATGCTTATTCAAATTGTTGCAATCCATTATATAAAGGCAGAGATGGTGACATACAAACTTAAAGAGAGGGCTATGTAACCAACCAAAAAAATAAACATACCTTTTAAAGAAGAAAAGAAAGGTATGCAAAGTGTCCCTTCTATTAGTATAATTTATAGGTGTTGTCAAACCATGCTTAAACCTTAAATGGTATGCTTCATACATATTCTTCATGGAGAAAGATTAATTAATTTCAATGAAACATGTCTTGCAGATGAACATTGCATTCATCTTAAATATGACAATATTGGGTGGTATTAGTTTATTTTTATTTAATGTACAATTTAAAAGAGGTTATGAAGATTTTGAATTTTTTTTAAAAAAAATTTGAATAGAGATAAGGGTTAGATTTTGTGTTGCTTTTCAAAATTCATTATAAATTAATGAAAGAAAGACCCCTCATTTATGACACAAGTATTTATAATTTCAAATAATTATAATTTAAATTATTTTATAATGAATTTGTTTTTTATATTTAATATTACTATTTAATGTCAATTTAACATTATATTTAATGTTAGCTCAAGAGTAATTTACAATTGGGATGGATTTTTAGTCTTAATGTAAAACTAATCCAAAATCTAATGTGAATCATTATTTATGTAGCAGTGCACATTTTAGCCTCACATAATGGTTGATTCTTTATGGAAGGATATTTAAAAAAATGGGGACATACAAGGAGGTCCACACAGAGTATATTATCGCTTGGACAGGATATATGTTGAAGAATCCATATTTTTTGTGGAAAGGCAGGATGGGCATGCTCCTTTCTTTGTCTATCACTCTTCTATGTCGGACCATCATGTTGGAAAGTGATCATTCTTGCATGTTTTACATCACTTTTTGGTTGTCAATTATGGCAACACATCTAGCATATTGATCGACTGAATTGAAGTTAAGTTTTGGTGATTCAGTTCTAGAATCGACTAAGTACAGAAGCATAAATACAAAGTAATTTTGGGTATCAAAGATCGATATCGATGAGTTATGACGTGCGAGATTAAAGGAAGATACTATGGGGTATGTATGACCTACATCTAAGATCGATTTGATTTTGGTGACGATTACAGAGAGTTAGAGAGATTTGAAGACAGACGACTATTAGGATTGGATAATACTGAGAGGGGGGTGAATCAGTATTATAGTACTTTAATAAATTATTCAACCATTTAAATATTAACCATAAACTTGTTGTAAAGAAAAGAACACAAGCAAATGACACAATACTCATAACACCATTTTTTTTTTTTGAGGAAACCCTGGCCAAGGGAAAACCCCGGTGGGGATGGTACCCACAAGCATGCACTAAAGTATAATGTCCATGTAAGGAGACCTAGCCCTGTTAGGAGCTTAATATTACATATTACATTTCCTTGTTAGAGGAATAAAAACCCTGTTAAAGGTTCACAACACCCTGTTAGGGGCCAACTGAGCTTACAACTCTTACAATATATTTTAGGTTACAAAATGTTCTCAGTCATGAACAAAAACAAGCAGCACTGGTGCTTAGATAGTTCCTTTATAGTTCTTTAATGATCTCTTCCATTTTCTGCTCTGCTAATCACTCAACAACTCATCCAACTATCCAACTTACATTCACTTTCAACATTTTTTGACCTTTATCAAAAAGCTCTTACATATATATCTCACAACTTTTCAAAGTCGGCTCTCAGTATGAATAATACAAATATTACTAAGTCGGCCTTCAATACAAAATACATTTAATATAGTAAACACTAAATGCATAGTCGACGCTCTTGCATAGTCAATGTGGAGGTTATCAATAACCAAAATACAAATTTTATTATCTGGAGTCCAAGTCATACTCCCTCAATCTTCGCTACTGTCAAATTGCTATGTTTCATTGTTTTGCTGCAATCTGTTTGTCTTCAATTCTGTCTAACTCACCGTAGACTCAGCCAAAACAAAATTGATCTTAGGTGGAGGTCATACATACCCCATATTGTCTTCCTCTAAGCTCGCTTTCCCTAAATCATCAATCTCGATCTTCAACACCCAAAACACTTATGTATCTCTGCTTCTACACTTAGTCGATTACTGAATCAACAAAACTTATCTTTTTCTAGAATCGGTCTGAAACCCAGATGTGTTGCCATAAATGAAAACCAAAAAGTAAATCACATTTACACAAAATTTATTTCTTGCCAACAATCTCTCCCTTTGGCATTGATGGCAACACTTGTCAAAAAAATGAATAAGTGTTCCAACTAATCTCTCTCTCTCTCTCTCTCTCTCTCTCTCTCTCTCTCTCTATATATATATATATATATATATTCTCTTCTCCCCCTTTGACAACAATGACAAAGGTGCATATACAACAAAAGGTTTTAATTCTTGCTCACTAGTTTCAAAATATCCTGAAAGGAATCTTCCAAGATCTTCACTTCTGCAGTCCATGTCTTGAAAACAATTTGGCTAATGTGAATTAAGCCATTCAGTGTAAATGATGTGGTCTCATCTTCTTTCAATTCTATGGGAAAAGATTTATCCAATGAATCTGTCACGTTCTCCAAGTCTGAGAGATGAACCTCAAGTATTGATAACTTATGAGTGATAAAGCTTTTTAGCAAATTGAATCTTGTCAATACTCTCCCTTTCTCATTATCCAATACACCGAGTTTAGCCAAAATCCTTGTGACCTCTTTGTCTAGCTCTATTGTGGATTGTGAAGATGTTTCACAACCATCTATCATACTATTCAGATTTGCCCTCTCTTTGGCAATAATGTCTTCTACATTCTGAATATGCCTTATTGGATTCATGCAATAACTGAACAATTTTCTCCCATGTCCAATGCAGCTTCTTGCATTTTTCAAGCAAGTATTCACAATGCCTAAATCCCATGTTATAGATTTGCAGACTGTTGTTAGCTTCTTCTCAAAGTATGTATTCTCTGCCTTTTCTTTTGCTATCTTCAGTAGGTTCTCATAGTGCCCATCAAATTCATCAAGTGTGATTCTCAGATTCTCAATGTCATCTTTATTCTAGAAAACAATAGGTGTTGGAAGCAATTTGTTTACTATATCAATTTCTCTTGTGATTAATTTTACCTTCTTGTCTCCTTTCTATTCTGACCTTTCCTTTGCTTTGTTCAAAGCAGTAAATGCCAATTTTACTAGCTCTACTTCATCCATGCTGTCAACATTTACATCACTGCTTGCCAACAATGAAATGGATGATGTGTTTACCTCTTTCTTTTCATCCTCTTTCTGATATGTCTTCTTTTCTTCTTCCTTCTGCTCTTCTTCCTTCTTATGTTCCTCTTCCATTTTTGGTTCCTCTTCCTTCTTCAGTTCTGCCTCATCTGCCACAGAAGTATCCATATTCCCTAAAAAAGGGTCCTTCTAATCTTGAGATGTGTCAAGAGTTACTGCTACACCAGAAACATAGAAATCTAGTGATGGATCTTCTTCGCTCTTCTCAGTAGATGTCTCTGTTGCCTTAGATCTCTTTCCCATTCTCAATTGTGTGGGCGATGTGGTCTTAGGAGGTGAGGGCTTGCTAGAACTCGTCAGTATATTTTCTAGTGCCTTCTGAGTTTCTTCAGTGACTTCATCATTTTTCCTCACCATGATTTTCAGTAATCTCACCTTGGTCCTTAGTAGAGGTTTTAGTTCCTTGTATATTCTGTCCCTTTCTTGGACTGATATCACAGGCAACATGTTATCTATTTCTTGGTTTCTTATTGTATCATCTTCAATTTGTGCAACATGTTTTCTTATTTCCAATCTCTCATAAAGGTCTATGGGTATGCTTCCTTCAATCTCTAATAGTCTCTTCTTAAAATTAAGTAGGTGCTCTATCACAATGTCTTCAATTTTAAGTTTGTCTGCCTCTTCATACCTATTATAATATCTATCAATTGTAACCAATTTGCCTTTCTCTAATGCTCTTTTCTCTAGCATCTTTATGTCAGGTTTCCAAATGTGTTTTTCTGCTTTCTTCTCTTCTCCTGTTGTGCTCTTCTCTTTAGGTGATGTTTGCATGCTTGATCTTGTTACTCTAGAAGTGACATTTTCATCTTGTGATGTTTGTTATAGAGGAGGAGGTGGAATGTCTACCATGATTACCTCAGGACTGGGAGGGGATGTGGTACTTCCACTTGCAGGTCCAAGTGACCTTTCTCTCATCTTCTTTTTTACTTCTTTAAGTTCCTCTTATGTCAATCCTGCTTTAACTCCGCAATCATGTACAAGATTTTCTATCTTTCTCTTCCTTAGACCTTTAGTCTATTCTTCTCTCACTTTTGCTGACTTTTCTTCATAAGTTCCCCATATTTCCTCGGTTGTGTCAATCTCTAATGCAAGGACATGTTCTACTTGCATGGTAAGTACTTCAGAACTCACTTCATAACCCATGGGATAACACCATTTCTTCCTGGGTATGACTGCTTCAAAGCACACACAATTAGTTTCAATCATGAAACAAATTGTATCTTTATATTTCTCAACAATGTCTTCATGTATTTTGTATCTTGTCTTCGTCTATCTTTGTAAAATCTTGATCATACCAAATAATTCACCATCAACCCAAGTAGCATTTTGTCTTTTGTAGCTCTGTGAAATCAATATGCCAGTGGGTACTCCAAACTTCCAACCACTAGGATGTAAACTAGGAAACTTGTGCTCAATACAAATGAACATATGCATCAACAATGAACCAAATCTAAAGGTTTTCGATTTTTCCTTCTTCACAAGCTTTACATTCTCAAGGAATTGTTGTGCCAGAACTTCACATAGATTATATTGTACATTTTCTTTCACCATTCTCCATACCATCAGGATGACTCCAACAAATACTGAATTAGTTTTGCTACTGTAGTAGAACTTGTACCCAAGTATCATTGCAATCAATCTTACATCTTGTTGAAAGATGTCATTTACTGTCATTGCATGTCTGTCCCATTTAGAATGAGTCAGGGTTTCAACTTCTTTCTTCACATGTTTCTCCATAATATGACTGACTGCGGTGTTGTCCAATCCAGTGATTTCATGGATTAGGTCACTACAAATCTTCACAGGTTGATCACCAATCCAGATAAACTGATCATGAACCCTACTTAATAGTATTTTAAACCATTCATCTTCATCAAATTCACATAAATCCAAAATTTTCATTATGCTTAGTTGATTGATATGTTTGTATTCTTCTCTCATGACTCCTTTGTGAGTCATATACTCCATCTCAGTTGATTTATCATCAATTCCCAGTATGTCATACTTACAATGTATGTAAGCCCTAATACCTTCTACGTGTAACACGCCATATGGGGTTTGGGAAAATGCTCCCTCTAGATCCTCTTCGCATGATTTGAATAGATGTTTCTTAAACTTATACCTAGGTCTATCCGTAACATCAAAAATAATAGGTGCATCCATGGCTAGATGATGTAAAATACCTTTCTTTCGCTGAATTCTGAGTTTATCCTTCAATCGATCACGCACGACCAATGTACAATAATCTAAACTTCTCTACTCTCTGATTTCCTTAGCTTTCTCTTCATCAAATGGTAAAGAGATAAGTTATTTAGCGGTGCTTTATACAAGTTAAGTTATTAATTTCACTTTCACTTAAAACTGTCCAGTTGGCTGTTAGATCTCACGAACAAACTATGTGTGTCAGTTGATGTTGCGCTCTTAGATGTATACTTCATGATATCGGCCAAGCTTATGTTGGAAATTTGACACTCAGGGTGTACATGACTAATTTTTTTTTTTCATTATGGCAACAAGGTCATATAAAGTTTTGACAAGTAAACTTTAAAGATCAAAATTGGCTAAGTATAGAAAACAGAACAGTACAGAGATATACAGTTGATCAGAGCACCAGCGCACGTGTGTATGATTGAATCAAACTATGTGCCTCCATAATTAAGATTTATGATATGTTATTAAGCTTAGTCTATACACACATGGTACGGTATGACAGTACGGAGAAGTTACAACAAGTTCAAGTGCCACTAGCAGTTCAGAAAATAAAGCATGAGGCCGACTTCAGATTTTGATTAGCGTATAATATTTTATTTTGTAATGGCCATGCGCCGATTGTAATATGATTGTAATTATGTCTTTAACACTTGTGTAAACATGCTTAATCCAAATTGTTTGGAAGCATTGTGTATATTATTTTTGGGCCGACTAAGGTCTTGTTTTTGGTCGCGTCTATTTAGGCATGTATATATACTTGACATGCAATTTTGTATTAAGTGTAAGAATGAAAAATATGCAGAGAAGATATCCAAAAGATCAATATGAGAAAATCAGTATGAAGTATAAGTCTTCAAGAGATTAAAGCATCAGCGCATAAAAGGAACTGATCAGACAACAATTTCATTACAATAGTTCATCTTTTGATATAGTGTATATCTATTACTTGAAGGTTGTAGCCTTCATCCTATTGGGAAGTGAGCTTTGGAAGTGAGCCATTCACCTTTAACAAGGTTTTGTAAAGACTCCTAACAGGGTCATTGTACTTGCATTGTAAAGGTTTCTCCTAACAAGGCAAAGGAACTCTAACAAGTTCATAAGACTAGTACAATCATTTGTGGGTACTAATTCCCACCGGGGTTTTACTCTAATCAAGGTTTCCCTGTAATCATATCTTGTGTTATGTGTTATGCCTCATTTGTTATCTATTTGATTAAAGTTTCAAGTTGCTGAAATAAAGATAATTGACAAACACTGATTAACCCCCCCCCCTCTCAGTGTTTCTAACAGCTTATACCCAAGCTCACATGAGCTCAATCCACAAATTTTGGGGTAGGATATATTCCATTATCTATATCCAATACTCCCCCCTAAGGCCATGATCAGCCAATTAGGTTGATTTTGTCTTGCTACCATCAGGCGAAGATCCAGTAGCCTCTACTGACTCTCCCTAAACTGATGTCTCACTAGTTTCTTTGATCTTCCATATCTTACCACTGTTGCTATCTTTTGCCTCTTGAAACAACTTTCAAAATCACTCTTCACATCTGCAATACTCTTACCAATATCATTTCCATTCTTGTGTGAATTCATAGGAGGTGGTACTCTTCTTTTGTCTGATTTATTATACCTGCAAAATTTTTCTATATGTCCTGGATTATTGCATTTGTAACATATAGGAGGTCTTCTTTCCTGATTGACTTGCATCTTATAGTATTTCACAATGTGTCCAATGTTATTACATTTATAGCATGTAGGTTTTACTGTAGGTTCTCTTCCATTGTCTTGTCTATATCCTGATTGATTAGCTTTTCTACATTTTGCTTTCTTGTGCCCACATCCATTACAGTTAAAACAATAACCAGAAAAAGTTATAAAAGGGGCATTACCTCTGCAGTTTCTCTTCATGTGTCCAAATTTGTTGCAGCCAAAGCATTTGCCTCTGAAGGGTCTGATCTATTCTTTAGGCTCTTCAATAGAAGGTTTCTCAGTATCAATCTTCTCATTTGATTTCTCTTCCCGATTCTTTGAACATTCAGCTTCATTGAAGCCAATACTAGTCATATCACCTTTAGGTTTCTTTTTATCTCTCTATTCATCAATCAAATCACTACTGGTGTGAAGTTTCTCAATGTAATTATTTTCTTCAACAAGTTCACCTTTTATTATCTGATTGTATTTCTCCATTTCTAGATACTTGTTCTTGTAGTTGTCAGTCTCATTCTTCATTTGATCTAATGCACTGTTCAAAGCTTCTTCAACTTTCTTCTTTGCATCCTTCTATACCTGTATTTCTTTAGACATAGTCTCATTTTCAAGTTTCAAAGTTTCATTCTCTTCTTTTAGTTGCTTCACTTTATCTGAATTATTTTCATCTGAATCCTCTTTTATCTGAACCACAAGATCTTTTCTTTGATTTCTGGAACGCTCAAGTTGATCTTTGAGTTTTTTTATGAATTTCTCAGCTCTTCGCATGTTGAATCTTAATTCTCTATTCTCTAATTTTTATTTATCAAGGTCTTTAATTGCAGCATCAAAGTTCTCTTGCAAATTGTCCAAATCCATTCTGATCTCCCTCAAGTTGTTAAACTTTCTCTCCAAGGGCCAAAAGCTCTAATACCAATTGTTAGGATTGGATAATACTGAGAGGAGGGGTGAATCAATATTATAGTACTTTAATAAATTCTTCAACCATTTAAATATTAACCATAAACTTGTTGTAAAGAAAAGAACATAAGAAAATGACACAATACTCATAACACCATATTTTGTTTTCGAGGAAACCATGGCCAAGGGAAAACCCCGGTGGGGATGGTACCCACAAGCATGCACTAAAGTATAATTTCCCTGTAAGGATACCTAGCCATATTAGGATCTGAATATTACATAGTACATTTCCTCATTAGAGGAATAACAACCCTGTTAAAGGTTCACAACACCCTGTTAGGGGCCAACTAAGCTTACAGTTCTTACAATATATTTCAAGTTACAAAATATTCTCATTCATGAACAAAAACAGGCAACACTGGTGCTTAGATAGTTCATTTATAGTTCTCCAATGATCTCTGCCATTCTCTACTCTGCTAATCGCTCAAAAACTCATCCAACTGTCCAACTTACATTCACTTTCAACATTTTTTGACCTTTATCAAAAATATCTTACATATATATCTCACAACTTTACAAAGTCGGCTCTCAGTATGAATAATACAAATATTACTAAGTCATCCTTCAATACAAAATACATTTAATATATTAAACACTAAATGCATAGTCGATGCTCTTTCATAGTCAATGTGGAGGTTATCAACAACCAAAATACAAATTCAATTGTCTAGAGTCCAAGCCATACTCCCTCAATCTTCACTACTGTCAAACTGCTCTATTTCATTATTCTGTTGTTGTCTGTCTGTCTTCAATTCTGTCTAACTCATCGTAGACTCAACCAAAACAAAATCAATCTTAGGTGGATGTTATACATACCCCATACTATCTTCCTCTAATCTTGCTTGCTCTAAATCATCGATCTCGATCTTCGACACCCAAAACACTTCTGTATCTCTGCTTCTACACTTAGTCGATTACTGAATCACCAAAACTTATCTTTTCTAGAATCGGTCTGAAACCTAGATGTGTTGCCATAAATGAAAACCAAAAAGTAAATCACATTTATACAAAATTGATTACTTGCCAACAACGACAACAACAGAACAACGAAACAAAGTAGTTGGATAATAGCGATGATTTTGGGAGTATGTTGTGGACTCCTTACAAGCTAAGTTGGATTATGATTGTGGATACTCTATATGTTGGTTATGTAAGAGCGCCGACTTTATAGTTTCTCTTTGCACTATTAATTCTATTTTGTATTGAGAGATGACTGTGTAATATTGGTTAAGTGAGCTGACTTGGTAATAAGATATATATATATATATATATATATATATATATATATATGAAGAATTTTGGTAAAGCGATGATATGAAATGATGTGAATGGGAATGTGATAAGAGATATGTATGTGAATGGAAGAGCAGAGGATTGACAAAGATCTTTGAAGAACTATGACTGAAACTATCTAAGCATTAAAGATGCTTGCTTTTGTTCATTACTGAAGAACACTTTGTAACATAATTTTTGTTGTATGATTTGTAAGCTCAGTTGGCCCCTAACAGGGTGTTGTATACCTTTAACAGGGTTGTTATTCCTTTAACAAGGAAATGTACAATGCAATATTCAGCTCCTAACAGGGCTAGGTGTCCTAACAGGGACATTATACTTTAGTGAATTCTTGTGGGTACCATCCCCACTGGGGTTTTCCCTTGGCCAGGGTTTCCTTGACAACAAATAATAGTGTTATGAGTTCTTTGTTATTTGTTTATGATCTTTTCATTTCAGCAAGTTTATGGTTTATGTGGAATTGGTTTAAAGTTTATTTTAAGTGTTGTAACACTTATTCACCCCCCTCTCTGTATTACTTAATCCTAACAATTGGTATCAGAGCTATTGGCCCTTGGAGAGAAAGTCTAACAACTTAAGGGAGATCAAAATGGATTCATAAAATTTACAAGAGAACTTTGAAGCAGCACTTGAAGACCTTGATAAAGAAAAACCAAAAAATGGTGACTTGAGATTCAAATTAAGGAGAGCTGATGGATTCATCAAGAAACTTAAGGATCAGCTTGAACTCTCTAGAAATCAGAGATAGGATCTTATGGTTCAAATAAAAGAAGATTCAGACAATGATAATTCAGATCAGATAAAGAAACTTGAACAAGAGAATGACACTTTGAAGCTTGAGAATGAAGCAATGGCTAAAGAGATTCAACATGAAAAAGATGCTATAAACAAGATTGAAGAAGCTTTGAAAAATGCAATGTTCTAATGGAACAAATGAAGAATGAGGCTGACCATTACAAGAAAAAGTATCTAGAATTGGAGAAATACAATCAGATCATAAAAGGTGAACTTGTTGAGACAAAGAAACACATTGAGAAACTTCACATGAGTAGTGACTTGATCGATGAAAAAAGAGACAGAAAAAAACCTAAAGGAGATATGATTGGTGTTGGCTTCAATGAAGCTAAATGTTCCAAGAATCAAGAAGAGAAACCAGATGTGAAGATTGATGCAGAAAAACCTACTCTTGAAGAACCTAAAGAATAGATCAGACCTTTCAGAGGTAGATGTTTTGGTTGTAACAAGTTTGGACACATGAAAAGAGATTGCAGAGGTAATGCCCCTTTCAAAAATTTATTTCATTATTATTTTAACTATAATGCATATGGGCACAAGAAAGAAGAATGCAGAAAACTCAATCAATCTGGATATAGACAAAACAATATAAGAGAACCTACAGTGAAACCCACATTTTACAAATGTAATAATATTGGACACATTGTGAAGTACTATAAGCTACAAGTAAAATAGGATAGAAGACCTCCTATATGTTACAAATGCAATAATCCAAGTCATATAGAAAAGTTTTGTAGGTAGAATGGAATAAATAATAGAAGAGTACCACCTCCTATGAATACAAAGAAGAATGACAATGATACTGGTAAAAGTCTTGCGGAACTCAAGAGTGATTTTGACAATTGTTTCAAGAAATAAGAAGATAACAATAGTGGTAAGATATGTAAAATCAAAGAGGCAAGTGAGATATTGGTTTAGGGAGAGAGTCGATGCTACTGGATCTTCGCCTGATGAGAACAAAGCAAAATCAACCTGAATGGCCGATCATGGCCTTAGGGGGAGCATTGGATGAACACAGTAGAATATATCCAGCCCCTGTATATATGGATTGAGCTCTAGCAAGCTTAGGTATGATATTGGCCAACATCATGAAACTTATATCTAAGAGCGCAACATCAGACGATGCATATTCTGAGATCGCGGGATTTGTAATTGACTGGACAATGTATGATGTTAAGTGTATTGGGTAATGTGCAATTTTACACTTAGTAATGAATAAAGGACATATGTGATTCATATTTCTTTACCATTTGAAGAACAATGACCTAAGGAGATCAGAGAACAGAGAGTGAAGGACTATCTGAAAGCCATATTGTGTGATCGATCGTAGCGAATTTTGAAATTTAGCATGGTTAAGGTATTTACATCATTTACATCTACAGAAGTTGTGGATTCACCCTTGATATATGATGTTGTAGATATACCTAGATACAAATTCAAGAAATATCCTTTTAAGTCATGTGAAGAAGACCCGAAAGGAGCATTTTCCCAGACACCACATGACGTCTTGTATGTAGAAGATATTAGGGCATACATTCATTGCAAATATGAAATACTGGGTGTTGATGAAATTTCTACTAAAATGGATTTCATGACTGATAATGGCATAAATATGAGAGATGAGTTAAACATTACAAAAATTCTAGACTTATATGAATTCACCGAAGAAGAATGGTTTAAAATATTGCCGAGCTGAGTTCATGATTAGTTTATCTGGATAGGTGAACAACTTGTAAAGATTTGTAGTCAATTGATACATGAGATCACTGGATTGGATAATATTGGAGTCATCCCTGTGGAGGAAAAACATATAAAGAAACAAGTTGAAACCATAACACACTCTAAATTGGATAGGCGAGCTATGACAGTAAATGACATTTATCTACAGGATGTGAGATTGATTTCTATGATACTTGGATACAAATTTTACTATAGTAGTAGACCTAATTCAATATCTATATGAGTCATTATGATGGATTACAGAATGGTGAAATAAAATACTAAGTATAAACTATGTGAAGTATTGGCACAATAGTTTTTGGAGAATGTCAAGTTGATAAAGAAAGAAAAGTCTAAAACTTTCAGATTTGGTTCACTACTAATCCACATGTACATTCACATTGAGCATAAGTTTCCAGGCATGCACCCAAGTGGTTGGAGAAAAGGGATACCTAATGGTATTCAGATTTATGAGAGCTACCGAAGATAGAATATCGCATGGCTTGATGGAGAACTATTTGGCATGATTAAGATTCTTTAGAGATAGATGAAAGAGAGATACAAGATTCCCGAAGACTTAATTAAAAAGTATAAGGATACAATCTCTTTCATGGTTGAAATTGATTGTGTATGCTTTGAGGCAGTTGTTCCAAGGAAGAAATTATGTTATCCTATAGGATATGAGGTTAGTTCAGAAGTCTTAACTATGCAGATCGAACATGTTCTAGCATCTGAAGAAGATACATCTGAGGAGAGATGGGGCACTTATGAATAAAAATCAGCTAAAGTAAGAGAGGATCAGACTAGAGGCTTGAGGAAAAGGAACATAGACAACATTATTCATGAATGTGGTATTAAGGCAGGATTGACAAAGGAAGAGTTGAAGGAAGTAAAGAAGAAGTTAGCAGAATGTTCTTCTGGATTGGCAAGTACTACTACTACATCCCTTCCACATCCTGAAGTTGTGATGGTAGCTACTCCACCTTCTATAGTTATTGGTGTAGCCACCCCTTCATCACCACTGAAGACCTTGCAAGTAGTAAAGATTGTTCCTTGAGTTAACACTAGATTCACCAAACTGGATTCACCACCTAAAGAACAAAGGACTAAGGGAGAAGAGAAGAAAGTTGAAAGTGATAGAAAAGTATAGAAACCAGACTTGAAGATGATTGAGAAGAGAGATATTCAGCAAGGGAAGCTATTTTTAATAAACAAGTACTATGAAAGGTATGAGGAAACTGATAAACTTATGATTGAAGATATTATAGTAAATCACTTACTTGTTTTCAAGAAAAATATGTTAGAGATAGAGGGAAGTGTATCTGAAGAGTTGTATGGAAGACTAGAAATAATAAAATAGCTAGCACATATTGAAGATGAGGCTATCAAGAATCAAGCAATTGATAACATGTTACCTGTAATTTCTATACAAGAGAGAGATAGAATATTTGGTGAACTGAAACCTTTATTGAGGACCAAGGCAAAGCTAGTGAAAATCATGGCAAGAAAATATGAAGAAGTTACTGAAGAGACTCAGAGAGCATTAGATTGGATACTAATGACTACTATTCCTAAGAAGACTCCACCTCCTAAACCTACACTGCCTACATCTTTAGGAATGGGAGAGAGTTCCAAAACAACTGACGCAAGTATTGAGAAGAGCAAAGATGATATGCAACCAGATTTATATGTTTTTGGTGTGCCTGTGACTCTTAACACTTCACAAGATGACAAGGATCCATTTGAAGGAAACATTGACAGTACAGTGGCTGAGGATGAAGAATAGAGAGAGGAAGAACATAAATAAAAGGAGCAGAAAGAAGAAGAAGCAAAAGTTGAAGTCAAAACTAAAATTGACACATCTTCCATCTTATTATTGGCAAGTAAAGACAAACCTATTGATGTGGATGTTGATTGCATGGATGAGGATGAGTTGGTTAGTCTAGCCTTCACCACACTCACTAAAGAAAAGGAGAGGTCTGAGCATAAAAATGACAAGAAAACTAAGGTAATATCTGGAGCAATCGATATTGTGAACAAATTGCTTCCATTACCTATTTTTTCCAAAGAAGAGATGATGCAAAAAACTTGAAATTAGCACTTGACAATTTTGATGGTCACTATGAAACCCTAGTGAAGATCGGAGAAGAAAAGGCAAATAAGAGCTACTTGGAGAAGAAGCTGATGGAAGTTTTCCAGTTTATTTCATGGGACTTGGGCATTCTGAAATCTGTTACAGTAAAAGCTAAGAGTTGTGTTGCACATGGAAGGATACTATTCAGTTATTACATGAACCCAATCAGACATGTTCAGAACATTGAAGACAATATTGCTAAGGATAGGGCAACCTTGAACAGTATGATGGACAATTGTGAGACCTCCTCACAATCGATAATCGAAATGGAGAGAGAGGTAACAAGGATTTTGGATAAGATGAATGTATTAGATATTGAGAAAGGGAGAGTGATGACAAGATTTGGTTTGTTGAAGAATTTAATCACTCCTAAACTATCAATTCTTGAATTGCATTTATCATATATGGAGAAGACAGTAGAGACATTAAAAAATTCTATGCCTATAGAATTGAAAGCCGCAGAGACATCATCTTATGCACTTAATGGACTAAGTCATGTTAGTCAGCTATTGGTTGAATCATGGAGTGCAGAAGTGAAGATCTTAGAATATTCTTTTCAAGATATTCTAAAAATGGTGAGAAAGCACTAGTTGTATTACTTTTTATGCACCTTTGTAATTGTTTTCAAAGGGGGAGAATAGAGAAAAAAATGAATAAGGAAAAAGAGAGAAGCAAAATAGAAGAGGAAGAGAGGAGAGACATTTTTTTGTGTTGGAACACTTAGTCATTTTTTTATTAAGTGTTGCCATCAATGCTAAAGGGAGATATTGTTGGCAAGTGATCATTCTTATATGTTTTACATCACTTTTTGGTTGTCATTTATGGCAACACATTTGGCATATTGATTGAGTGAATTGAATTTAATTTTTGGTGATTCAGTTATGGAATCGACTAAGTATAGAAGTAGAAATACAGAGTTATTTTGGGTATCAAAGATCAAGATCAATGAGTTATGACGTGCGAGCTTAGAGGAAGATAATATGTTGTTGAAGATAATTATTCAATTGTGTATTGCCATTGATGTATACACAAATATAGTGATATTACACAAATGTCTATACCTAAACTAAGCATAGTCATTGAAGAAGACTTCAATATTAGCCAAAGTGATTTTCAGTTCTAACCGAATTCACTCAGGCATTTCAGTATTAGTCGGGCATTGAAGGATTATAGTGTTAATTGAGTTATATATTTAGTGTCATTCGACTAATAGTACTTTACACTTTATGTTTAATTGGTTATATGCAGCCG
Source organism: Thuja plicata (assembly GCA_018584345.1). NCBI lineage: Eukaryota > Viridiplantae > Streptophyta > Pinopsida > Cupressales > Cupressaceae > Thuja > Thuja plicata. Next base: position 1,267,808 of record MU227511.1, on the reverse strand, counting down.
ACATAATTAAGTTTTATTATTTATTTGGAAGGTTATTCAAGCCGACTTGACAAGGCTTATCATATATATACAAGGTCAAGTTTGGATTGAATATAGACAAGGAAAAAGAAGAAGTGGAAGATTTCTTTGATATGAAGAGTGAAGGCGAAATAAGATGGAATTATGATTAAGGACAGAACATCCAGACCGAGTTGCAATGGAATATTTGATTAGTGAGGATCCAGTTTAAAGGCAGAGTAGAGATCTGAATAAAAAAAGATAGTTGCTTCTTCAAACAGTTCAATCCATTGTTACTCTCTAACAATTGTAGCAGTGGTCCAAATCTCTTTATAGAGTAGACTTAATAGTCTTTCACAAATCCTCTCACAAGGTGGCATTTCTACATTGAAGTGTTTGAAGACCTCTAACAAGGACACTCCTTACAGGGTGATTAAACCCTCTAATAGGGTCACACCTAACATTGTGTTTTATAACCTTTAACAGGGCTCCTAATAGGGCTCACTTCAGAAGAGTGAAAAATAGTAACTAGTCGCAATTGGTGGTTTTCCCAAATCGGGTTTCCATATTAAATCTTTGTGTCATCTGTGTACATGTTATTTTCTTTATGCTTTATGTTTCTACACATTAATCACTAAAGGATAATCACAGTTAATATCTTAATAGTGCTTCATTAACCAAGTAACAACATAATATCTTTGTTAACCGAGTAACAATGATAAGTTTGATTAAGACATCTAAGAGACTTATATATTTTTTGTGCTAACTGATTCACCCATCCCCTCTCAGTTACTTAACCCATTTCTAACAACTATGGAGAATGTATGACCTACATTTAAGATCATTTTGATTTTGGTGACGATTACAGAGAGTTAGAGAGATTTGAAGACAGGTGACAACAGTAGAACAACAAAACAGAGAAGTTGGATAATAGCGATGATTTGGGGAGTATGTTGTGGACTCCTGACAAGCTAAGTTGGATTATGATTGTGGATAATCTATATTTTGGTTATGTAAGAGCGCCGACTTTATATTTTCTCTTTGCACTATTAATTCTATTTTGTATTGAGAGTCGACTGTGTAATATTGGTTAAGTGAGCCGACTTGGTAATAAGAAAGATATATATATATATATATATATATATATATATATATATGAAGACTTTTTGTAAAGTGATGATATAAAATGATGTGAATGGGAATGTGATAAGAGATATGTATGCGAATGGAAGAGCAGAGGATTGACAAAGATCTTTGAAGAACTATGATTGGAACTATCTAAGCATTAAAGATGCTTGCGTTTGTTCATTACTGAAGAACACTTTGTAACATAAGTTTTGTTGTATGAGTTGTAAGCTCAATTGGCCCCTAACAAGGTGTTGTATACCTTTAAGAAGGTTGTTATTCCTTTAACAAGGAAATGTACTATGTAATATTCAGCTCCTAACAAGGCTAGGTCTCCTAACATGGACATTATACTTTAGTGCATGCTTGTGGGTAACATCCCCATCGTGGTTTTACCTTAGCCAGGGTTTCCTTGAAAACAAATAATGGTGTTATGAGTTCTTTTTTATTTGTTTAGGCTCTTTTCATTTCAGCAAGTTTATGGTTTAGGTGGAATTGGTTTAAAGTTTATTTTAAGTGTTGTAATATTGATTCACCCCCCCCCCTCTCTCAATATTACTTAATCCTAACACATCACCCTATCTCTGCTTTAGTATATGTGGATCATTGTTCAAATGATGGATGCAGAAGGATTCATAAAGGTAATTTCAAACTCAATATCNAGTTTATTTTAAGTGTTGTAATATTGATTCCCCCCCCCCCCTCTCTCAATATTACTTAATCCTAACACATCACCCTATCTCTGCTTTAGTATATGTGGATCATTGTTCAAATGATGGATGCAGAAGGATTCATAAAGGTAATTTCAAACTCAATATCTCCCTACTCAATGATAAAGAGAATGATGATGCCATCAGAATGGTCACTCAGCTTTGTAAACTTTGCAATCAAGGGTTGAGTCCCAAGGAGATGTGGACCTCACTTGATTACTCGATGGTGATGATCTTAAGATCATATTAGATGAGTTAAGTCGAATTGATACAAGACAAGTTGGAATACTAGATTGATGAAGAATATGATCAATTTGATCAAACATCACTACAACAATGATATGTGACCCAATTTGAGAAGATATGATGATTTAACCTGAGAGAGGAGTCAAATGGGTACCCAATCAAAAGTCAAATTTGATGTCAAATTCCCGCAAGTAGACTCTATTTTTGATACAAAAAAGTATAGGGTCTAATGCAAAACTAGGCAAGTTTCATACAAAAATGTATGGGGTGTGATATGAAAATATGGTAAATTGTGACCTCTAAAACCTTGGATCGTACAAAGAAAGATGGTAGATGGTATGAAAATCTAGTCTTTAAATCCTGGTTCATACAAAAAACTATGGGATGTGATGCAAAAATCTGTCTAATTGATTGGTTTTCCACTAACATGAGGAAACATTGGTGTATTTTGAACATGTCAAGATAAATTTTGAACATGTTTTAGATCAGAACACATATGTCAGATAGACAAAAATATGGTCTTATTTCTAGGATCTTAAATAAAACCTACTTTATCCCTAAGGAATTGGCTGAGTGATCAAAACCTTTGCTCACAACTTGGTATTATAAAAGAGCTATGAAGAATACAGTCAAAGGAGACTACGCAATGAGACCTCCAATGTCGTATTATTAACTTTAAAATTCTCAAGGAGATAGATATGGTGAGTGTCTTTACACTAATACATTAGGGGTCAATTTGTGACGTCAATTTGCGACGGCAGGCAAATGCAATGTGTTTTTGGCTTTTTTTTTTCAATTATAGCCCGACGACGTCGCAATTGCGACGGAAGCGGGATATAAGAGAAAAAAAAAAGGAAAACGTTGCTCATTTGTTATAGTCTGTACTCGATCGCGCACGGGAATTAAGGGCCTTCCCTCCCTCAAAGCCTGCCTCCGGCATACGCCCATATCTAGCTCGGCGAAGAACTCTTCTCCCTCTCTCTCCCTCGGTGAAGGACGAAAAGGTCAGTCTTCTTCTCCACCACTCCAATCTCAGTCTTTACTTCCATATTTTCCTGTGGATATGCCCTGGTTGATTCTACTTCTGTAATAGATGAAATACCTTGAATGGATACCTTTCTTGATGAGTGTTTGATAGCAATTTTTAAGTTCTCTAGTCCAAAACAGTGATCCTTTCCTGTAATTTGTGATTTTATTGGTG
>MU227511.1:1231100-1264429 GCA_018584345.1 Thuja plicata | reverse complement strand
AGAAGGGGTTGGAATGTACGGTCCAACAAATGCAATTGCAAAACCCAAAAATTAGACATTCTCAATACGTGATTCTTTTTGAAGCCCCACCAATAATATTGAATAATAAACAAATAATTTTTTTTTTGTTTTACTTTGTAACTGTCGCAATTGCGACGTCAACCCTGAATTGCGACGGGGGTGCTGTAGCAGCGACGCCAAACACCCATCGCAATTGCATTGGTATCCGTCGCAATTACGACGTCAGCCAAGGGGATTGCGACGGGGTTGCTGTACCGGCGATGCCAAAATCCCGTCGCGATTGCATTGGGTTCCGTCGCAATTGCGACGCATTCCACAAGAATTATGGCCAGATGATGCCAGAATAAAGTGGCGGTATAGCGACGGATATCTGTCGTAATTGCGACGGATGATGACGGGCGTCGTAATTTGTGACTAAAAATGAGCGACGTTTACTACTGTCGCACTTGCGACACATGTCTGTCGTAATGGCGACACATAGCCGTCGCAATTCGATGCCAAATGTATTAGTGTTAGGAGAGATTCTTCTCTCTCATTGCACAAAAATTGTGACACTTTTGAAGGTGAACCAGGTGCAACTGATAGTCTAAAGTGTATAGTAAATGCATCCATTCAAAGATATCTTATGAATCATACAAGGCCTTGTGGTAGTGTAAACACTATTTAGGTCCTATCGACCCTAGAGGAGATCAGACATAAGATATATTTTCCCTTCAAGACTTTAATCTCAAGAAGGTATTTTATTATAGTGGGTTGGAAGAGGTTGGCTTTACCTTGTTCTCACTTGAGTCGTTCCCGTGAGATTTTTCCCTCAACGACATGCTCTCTAAAGGTAATGAACAAAAATGAAAAAGTGGATTGCAACTTGAGCTCTAGATTTCTGATTTTCCCAAAGGGAAAAGAGCATACTCTCCTATTCAATTTTTTTCTCCCAAGCATGTCAAACACTCATTTCCCAAAGATAATTTGCAAATGACTAATTAGACATGTCAAGTTGTCTATTTTCCTAAAAGGAAAAGAGCATACTCCTCTAATAACACCAAATCAAGTACAACTTATCTCCTTAATTAGATCTTGGTACCTACAAAAAAATTGCTAATAAAAACACATGATTTGTTTGTTAGAATAATAAGATATTTCACTTATTAATTAAATCATTTGATTTAATTATTAAGTCACTTATTATCTCTAGTTTACTTAAGCTAAACTTGAGGCATATAATAACTAATTCTTTCATTAATTATTATCATGCAACCTAGGTTTTACCCTTTTAGGGTTTTGATCACCTTTATAAGGTTTTGATCTCATTGTATTTTATTATTCCCTCTCTGAATGAATATTTCATCTTTCAAATCATTATTTTTTGAGTCTCCATTCTTTTCTTTTATGATAGGTTTTTTGTTACAATGGATCTTGGTGATAGAATTATTTGAATTCTAATATGGTATCAGAGCCTTGTTGTTGTAGCTTGTTCTTAAGTTTTTGAAGAATTTTTAGAGCTTTGAGGGTTTCAAGTTTACAGAGGTTTTTTTGTGGATATGGGGGGATCTATTTTTCAGAGTACTTTGGGCACAAACTAACCTCATGATTGTGTCCAGAAGGCCCAAAAACCCCTATTTCCATATAAGGCATGCCCAATTTGGACATAGTTACATTTTGAGGAATTTTTCTTTTGTATGTAAGGGCCTATTTTTGGCATGCATATCGAGGTGGAGAAAAGCAAAATAATTTTTTAAAAAAATCAAAATCTTATTGAATTTTCAGCATTTTTTACACTAATAATGTCGCCAAGAGGCCACTTCTGCACCACCAAGCGGCCACCGTGTTTCCTATCAGCCACCAGTGCACTACCCCACGGCCTCCTCCATTAGCACCCGACCTCCTCTGCCAGTGCCTGGCCACCGCACCACCCATGAGCCACCACGCCTCTGCCTAGACACCCACGCATGCCCACCGCTGATGCAATCAAGCTCAGAGGATCCAATAAAGGACTGTCTAAACTTGCAGCCAACAACAATAAATTACAACGGAAACACATCAACAATGCAAATCTAAAAATTATCAACTTATATTATCTTAGAATTCCAATTACATGCAACATGTCAGGTTGTAAGGCCTTGTCATTTAGGGCCAAAACAACAAAGACATCGAAAAGATCTTGCAGGATCCATCTTCACCAATCTACCCCACAGCTAAGTGGAAGAAACCAGATCTGAACTTGTGCTCGCAAGCCACCAAGCAATCTTACAAGTTTCTGTCTACCCACTTACAACTATCTGCAACACTTTCCCAATTCTCAATCTTTCGGCTCCCCCAAAAACATCAACCTAAACTCTTTTTTATACACACTTGCCACAAGTCAGCTTGTAAACAATAATTAAATGACCTAGTCGGCCATACACTCTATAATGAACAGATATTAAATGCACCAGTCAGCTACAAATAATACAAAAATACAAAGGAGAACACATCAACCCACATTTAGGTCCACACAAGATCTAATGCCACAAATACGGGTGCCTCAGAACTCAGCACGACCTCAATGACCCCCTCAAGTCACGGATACAATCTCCAATGTCTTCCCAATCAATAAACACAAGTTGGTGAACCCCAACAACAAATCGGTAAACAAATACACTGAGACCCAGACCACTCGGTGAAAGGCACAACCGAGCTGAACTCCATTGAACAGACAACACCGAGCACGACACCGCCGAGCTGCACACATTGAGAAACTACCACCGAGAAGTGTACCCTGAGTAGAATATCACTGAAAATAGCAACACCGAGCACCACCGAGTCCAGTCACCAAGTCCAACAGTGAAGCGACACATCTTCCAACTGAGAACTTCCACCAAAGTGACCGAGCACCTTATGTCTCCAACCGAGTTAACTACTAATACAGAAATCAAACCAAAACATATTTTTGGTGACATAGGATTGCCAACTACCCTAGGATACTCCTGCATCAACCGCCCACCACCGCGCCTCCCCACTGCCGCTAGCCACCACCGAGCGGCATGTGACCAACCTCTAGAAGTTTTTAGCCCAAAGGGCCTAATTTTTTTAAAAGGCCCTTTTTGACCTCCTTCTATTGTTTTTCTCATAACTTGAGCAAACAGAGGCCTTTTTTATCCAACAAGATATCGTGAGAAAAATCTTTCCGATACGAAGACTTTATTGTGGGTTTGGATTTTGGATTTTTCTACTTCATTGCCTATTTTTTAGTCAAAATGAGGGCTTCTTTTCTGCACTCTCGGGCCTCCAGAATGTGCATGCAGACTTTGTTTTTTTCTCATGAATAGGCATTGGAAAGCTCTTGATTAGATCTCTTCAGATCTGAGATTATTTTCTGAGAAATTTGATCAGGTATTTTCCCATTCAACCTGAAGCACTTCTTGCACTGTATCTCCTAACTTTTCAATTTGTATTGGGGTTTGGTTTTTCTCTTTGTGGGGGTAGCGGGGTGTTTTTCTTATTTTTGGTCATTTATCTCAGAAAAAACAAGAATACTCAACAACACAAACTAAAAACCCTTTTGCATCTTTTGTCTAGTTTTGAAAGATAACTAATAATTAAATAGTTAGAGCGGTGCAACAATGGCAGATTCAACATCAATTAAGCTTATCACTCCACATAATTTCCCTTTGTGGAAATCCCATATGAATCAGCTTCTTAGGTCACGAGGGTTATGGTCTTGTTTGGACACCATTCGGCCAGTTTTGATTCATCCTTACGAGGTCATGCAACACAAGAACAAGATGGATGAGGCCATGGGTGTGATTTCTCTACATGTTTCAGATAGTTTTCTCTTTCATCTTGATGGTTGTGATACTCCTCTTGATATGTGGGAGAAGTTTTAGACTCTCTTTGGCACAGTCATGAGTTCAGGACACTTCAGATTGAGGCAAAATTGACAGGTTTGGGTCCCAAGTCATTTCCTTCTATTCAAGTTTTCTTGATGAAATTCAAATCTATCAAGTTTATCTTATAAGGTTGTGGAAAGAATACGACAGATACATAGTGCATTTACCTAATTCTTTCAAATATTTGTGGTCCCTTTCAGATATTTTCTTCTACCTTACATTCTACCATGGATGCTTTGGGTCCATGATTTACCATGCCTACATTTGATGTCATCTGTGATCGTTTGACTCATGAGCAAGAAAAGATATCTTAGCTTGATTCTCTCACAGGATCAAAGAACCAAGCATTGGTTGCCCAAACATCTAAGGATAAACAAAAGCCAAAACCGAAGCCAAAGAAAGATTAAACAGGCAGTGAGATTTCTTCCAAGCCACCTCCTAAGTCTGATTCAAAACCACGTTCGCATCTAGAGCAAGGGAAATATTCAAAGTATAGTGAGTCTTTCTCCAAGACTAAAAAGTACACAGGTGATCCTTGCAATTTATGTGGCAAGGAAGGACATCTAGTTTCCAGGTGTTAGAAATGGTTATAGGCTTTAGAGGGAGCCATGCAAAAGCATCATATCACCTCACCTCAGCCACCTTCCTCTACCACAAGGAAAGGACATGCTCTTTTTGTACGAGTTTTATCTTTTGGATCAACATGGATTATTGATTTAGGTGCTTCTCACCACATGTAACACTCTCAACAACTAGTCACCGCACTTGCACCCAGTCATACTTACATATTATCGTTGGTGACTCAGCACAACTTGTAGTTACAAGTTCTGGTACTATCTCATTCTTAGGAGATTGTCTTCAGGATGTACTTCTTATTCCTGAACTTTTGAAAAACCTCCTCTCTGTTTATCAGGTTTTCCATTTTGGCTCTGGGAAGATAGTTGAGTTCTCACCACATGATGTGCTTATTATAGACCTCCATGATCCTAATATGATTATGGATACTGGCAGTGTTAATGATCCTTAGTCTCGCTTAAACAGGTTTGATGGCATCAATATTTTAGATGGTTCTGGGGTCTCTCTTGTGGCACATGCAGATATAGTGAACAAACCTTGGCATGAGCATTTTGGCCATGTCAATTATATATACTTACAATAGATGAGTATACATGCACTTGTGAGTGGGCTTCCTCCAATTTCCTTTACTGATGGTGTATGTCAAGGTTATGCTCTTAGAAAACATCACATGGATCCTTTTCCTACAGGTTAAGTCACTCGTACTAAGGCACCCTTGGATTTGGTACAAAGTGATCTTGTTTCATTTTTGACTCCTTCATTTTTAAGGGACCACTATGTGCTCACTTTCATTGATGGATTCTCCAGGTGTACTTAGGTGTATTTTATCAAGTACAAATATGATGTCTTTGATACCTTTCATGTCTTCAAGACATTTTTGGAGAAGCAATCTTCTCTTTCTATGAGGAGGATACACACCGATAATGGGGCGAGTATGTGAATAAGGCTTTCAGAGATTTTTGCATTGAGCATGGTTTACAACATTAGTTGATAGTTCTATACACCCCACAGCAAAATAGTGTTACTGAGAGAAAAATTAGAACATTACGGGAGATGGCCAATTGTATGCTTCAGTATTGTGCTATGCAACCTTGTTTTTGGGATGAGGTAGTCAATTGTGCCAACTATATTCAGAATCTGATGCCTCACAAGGTAGTATGACATAGACTCTTGAGGAGGCTTGGTCTAAGATCAAGCCTAATGTTTCCACATTCTAAGTTTTTGGTAGGGAGGCTTGGGCATTTATTCCAGATGCTCAAAGGAAATCCATGGAGAGGAAGAGTCGAACACTCATATTTGTTGGCTACTATGAGGATGCCAAGGTGTACAGGTTGTTTGATACTGATTCTTGAGAGGTCTTATTTCAACGAGATGTCCAGTTTGATGAGCATTATCCTTTGATGGATTCTCCATCACCAGATTCTCCCTCACTATCTGCTCCTCCATCTTCATCTCTTTAGGATAATTTTTCTCTTGATAATGACTATAATGATGATCCAAAATCTCCACCACCACCAGATGATCCAATTATGCCTCAGTGGGCATGTTTTATAGTTGATGTTGAAGGTTCTTTGGTAGGTGATCCTACAGAAAGATGTCATACTCGAGCTCAGACATCTAGTTCTAGCCTTCTGATTCATTCCATTTTGGATGACCCTCAGAATTTTTCAGAGGTGACATGTCACACAGAGTGGGATAGGGCTATGGATGAGGAGTATTATTCTTTGATGAAGACTCATACTTGGGATTTGTGTTCTCTTCTAAAAGGGAGAAATTTGGTTTAGTGTTGGTGGTTGTACTGTACCAAGTATGTTGCAGATGGTTCTATTGACACATATAAGGCTTGTCTTGTTGCAAAGGAATTTTCTCAGGTGCAGGGTATTGATTACTCTAAGACCTTTGCTCTTGTTGCCAAGATGAATTCTATTTGGCTTGTACTTGCACTTGTAGCTTCATAGGGATGGACAATGCTTCATATGGATGTGAAGAGTGCCTTCTTGCATGGGGACCTCTAGGAGTAGATTTATATGGAGAAGCTCCAGGGTTTTGTGTAGGACTCTTCCTTGGTTTGCAAGCTTTGGCATTTATTATATGGTCTCAAACAAACCCCTCAGGTTTGGTATGAGAAGATGGACTCTTTATTTCTTTTTACACACTATACATGTCATTCCAAACACACAGTCTATCTTCAGCGTCAGGGGGTTGAAATTTTCATACTTGTGCTTTATGTTGATGATCTCTTCATCATAGGTAGCTCATCCTCCAAGATTCATGATATACAACAAGCATTGATGGAGCATTTTGAGATGAACGATCTCAGTCTTTTGCATTATTTATTGGGCCTACAAATTATTCAGTCTTCTGATGGGATTTCACTCTTTCAGCAGAAGTATGATCTAGATATGCTTTCTTGCAAGCCCGTGCCTACACCATTTCAGTCAAGTGTTGTGTTGTCTTCCACTTGTCCTACACCTTTAGTGGAATCTACTTTGTACAAACAGTTGATTGGCAGTTTGTTGTACTTGACACACGCATGTCCTGATCTTTCCTTTGTGGTTGGACTTGTCTCTAGGTTCTCCCATGATCCTCATGAGAGCCATTGGAAAGCTGCCAAATGTATTTTGTGGTATATTCAGGACACTACACATTATGGCGTTCACTACACATCAGGTTCCCCACACATAATAGGCTTCACTGACTCAAATTGGGCTAGTGATGCTACCGATCAAAAGTATACTTCTGGATTTGTTTTTTTCCTTGGTTCTGGTCCTATTACATGGTCTTTCAAGAAGCAGTCTGCTACCGTATTATCATATATAGAGGTTGAGTACCGAGCAATAGTGTTATCTAGTCAGGAGATTTTGTGGCTTCGACAGTCGATGACTAAGTTTGGGTTTCCTCCTTATAGTCCCACTATTCTTTGGTGTGACAATCAGAGTTCCATACACATTTCCCGCAACCGAGTGGAGCATGAGCACACCAAATACATTGAGATCCACATGCACTTCATCAGATAATTGATTCAGGATGGTTCTCTCATCTTTGAGTACATACCTATAGAGGAGAAGGTTGTAGACATCTTCACTAAACCTTTGGCATCTCTATGCTATCTTTAGTTGTATGTCATGCTACGAGTGAAGGAAGTTGTCCTTGGGGGGCCTCAGTGAGGTGAGGCCTTGCTTCCTTCATGTTTTTTTTAGCGTGCTTTTTCCATCTCTTTTTGGAGTAGAGTTTTTCCCCATGTGGTTTTCTCTATTTCTCCACTTTACAGAGATTTGGTTGTGATTGGGTACCTGATCAGGCCATGTTGTCGGGATGAATTTCCTACTTTTAGTAGTTGTTTCTAGGTTTTAGCTACTCCCTAAGTTTATCTTAAGCGAGGTGTTAGAGTAATAAGATATTTCACTTTTTAATTAAAACATTTGATTTAATTATTAAGTCACTTATTATCTCTAGTTTACTTAAGCTAAACTTTAGGCATATAATAATTAATTCTTTTATTAATTATTATCATGCAACCTAGGTTTTACCATTTCAGGGTTTTGATCACTTTTATAAGGTTTTGATCTTATTGTATTTTATTATTCCCTCTCTGAATGAATATTTCATCTTTCAAATCATTCTTTGTTGTGTCTCCATTCTTTGCTTTCGCGAGAGGTTCTTTGCTACTGTGGATCTTTGTGATAGAATTCTTTGAATTCTAACATTGTTTACTTGAAACTCCTAGGCAACTTGCAAGCACAAATGCATCAGTAATTTGAAATTTCAATTGTCTTCTACTAACATCCTGCAATACCAAATCGTAAGTAATTTGAGGGTTTGTTAGGAATGTAGGCACCCTGACAAGCATAAAAATCTTGGACAATTGATCTACATAGATATGTTAGGCTGTAAAATCCATTAGACAGAGACACAACAAGCCAAGCTTAGTGTTATAAATTTGAAAACTAACTGAAATGAAATCTTAAATTCCCTCTGTTTGTGAAACAAAACTGCAAATCAGAGAAAATTTTTGTACGAAACTATTGGCTATGCAATACAAAACTTCATTAGCTATTAGTTTTTCATATGAAGATCTTTATAGTGCAATAAGAAATAAGAATTTTATATGAACAAAGACATCATTCTATATGAAATAATATTATATACATTATTTTAGCAGATTTTTGTATGAAATCATTTATGGGATAATACAAAACAAAATTAACAGGCAAAGTTTCGTACAAAGATCTTTACATTGCCATGCAAAACTCTATGAACCAAAGGCCAATTAAGCACATAATTGATCAAATTCGAGGCCAAATCAAGTATCTATCCCTACAGCGGGTGCCAAAAATGTGTGTAAATATTGTACTTGCAAGAATCTGCAACACAACACTTTAATATGTCACTAGATCAATAGTTAGTAGCATCAAAATCAATTAAAAAATATAATAAACCAAAGGAAATTGACATATTGCTTCCTATCTAGAAAGAGTATGATCTAATTAAGCTTTTGTCTTAGATTATTATCATAGATCAATGACTAGACATGTCCTAGAGTGAAAGATTCAAAGGAAATATGTAATTCTAATGCATTTTTTTGATGAATAGTGCCTTTCCTATTAAGTTAACATAAAAGTTACATATTCACAAAAAAGGGGTCGGGGGACATAAAAATCACCCCGTGAGAGTTCACACGGCAACAATCGTAAACCTAGAAACTATTCATAAAAAAAAAACCATAAGCCTTCAGGATACAAGATCTGTGCCAGCCGAAGGAGGATCTAATGCATTTAAAGATGAAATCTATGAGAAAAAATATAATTAATATGAAATTAAGCTAAGAAATGCAAAATGCATCACTAAATTGATATGAAAGTAAGACCTACATGCTTGATTCTATGTTAAGATGATATGAAATAGCTCTCAAATGCTCATAAAACACTAAAAAACTCCTCAAGATGACCTAGAACAATTTTGGCATAACAATGTTACATGAATTCTAGATATGAATTAATCTCTGTTGAAGCTTTCTTTTATAGAAATTCATAGGAATTCAATGGCTAGGATACAATTGTCATGTGCGTTTGAGATTTAAACAAACTTGATCCATGTGATGTGCTTTGATTGGATGATTAAGCTTACTTGTCTTTTTGTGTTGAGATGGAATTAGAATCAATTTAGTTAATTCCTTTAGTTCATTTATTTTAGAAAAAGGGGATTTTGATTCTTGATTTAATTAATTGTGCCAGGAAAATTTAATTAAATGACTTGATGTCTTGATAAATGACCTTTAATGTGTGATCAAGGATTTTGGCTTAGTGATTTGAATGTTTTGATGATTTTGATTAGATCTTGACCTTTTGAATAGGATTTAGGGAAAATTAAATGAAATTATGGGCACTTGGTTATACTAGGCCATTTTAGGGTGATTACAGTAATTATTTTACATTTATATAGAATAACATTGGAATTGGTGAGTTTTATATATAGTTAGAAAGTCTTGGCAGTTCAGAAGCATAAATTTCATCACAGTAAAGGTGCATAAGCATGGTAGAGTTCTTTGGTTAGTTGTGGATTTCAAAAAACTTGAAGAATACAAAGAATATCTTATCTATGAGCAATGACAAGCTAATCATTTTAGGACTTTAGCAACCCCGATGAGGCCTTTAATATTACCTGTCAAACAACTTGAAAAGCGCATATCTAGGGTGTGGTTTAAACACCATCATTGCCAGGGCGATTGGAGACAAGCATGGGGGTGAGTCGAATAGTAGAAGCTTTCTCAACAGAAAGCCCAAGCACTTTCATGAGCACTTGCATTCTATCTTGATATCGTCACCTCAAATATGCAAGATGCTCTGCCTGAATTGTTGATGGAAAATAACAAAGAGCAAGTAGGATTTAGTTGTGCAGTAGCTCAGAATATTGAAATATATTTATGGACAAGGTAAGCAGTGTTCAAGGGAGGTGAATGCAAATGAATACTCCTAGCACGATATCAGATCACTTATATATTATTTGGATTGGTCAATTGATTTGATTTTGAGTTCTGGTTTGTAAATCTAATTTGATTATGAGATCCAAATAGTAAATGCAAGCATGAATAAAAATTGCAAACCACCTTAAAACAAACTACTCGCTATAGCTATTTTAAACGTTGAAAACATGTTTTATGTGAAACCTCACGTAATTCAACCTATAGCCTATCGACTAATAAACATACATCTACACATATACAAAATTATAATTAAAAACATACATATACACATATATCTATAAACTAAAAACTACCAGTTGATTGTATTGTTATGTTATGGCTTAAATTTAAATCCACTAGAAACTACAAATTAGTAAATATTAATTAAGCCGATAGCTTTGTGTGGGAGCTTTGCTCCCAGAAATGACTTTCTCTTCTCGAATAATTGTCATCCCTCTTCCCGAATAGTTTATCTTTTCTGGTTATGAAATCAAAAATAGCAAGTTACCTATGTACAAGTAATGAATTATTTTCCACTAATAAAAATCAACTTTTTTTTTTGGTCTTTTTGGGTAAGTTTCTAATTTGAATTAAAAAGTCATCTTCATCTAATATGAATAAGATTTTTTTTCCTACCTTTTCTATTGATCATTTTTATCCCATCGTTGTAAGTGCATTTATTTTCTATGCATGTCTACTAGTTTTGTCCATGCATTTGTACTTTTGGGGAATTGATGGTAATCATGTTGTGTATTTTAATATTCAGGAGAGGTAGCATTGATCATTGTCGATAAGAGAGGGAGATTGCATTCAAAGACTTGGATTGCATGGTTATGAATTGACAAACATTGTGAAGAAGACACGAAATAGACTTAGAGCTATGAAGTAGAGCTTTCCTAGATTTTTTGTAGGCACAAGGTTTTAAATGAAAATCTTTGTAAGATTTCAAATATTTCTTAAAAATATAGGTTCATTTCTTTCCTGTCTCTTTTTGTATACATTCCATTTTCCCTTTTGTTTCCTATTACTGTGGTGTACAAATTACCACGGATATTTAGTATCTAAACATTATGTGCAACGCTCAGGGTTAATAAAAGAAAATCATGCATTTCATATTTAATAATCAATGACCAGTTCATGGTAACTTTGCATGGAAAACACAGGTTGTGTTTTAGATGTAAGAGATCATAACTAGTAGTTATATTTTTCAGTAATTTACTTATGTTTTGTCTATTCTGTAAATGTTTGTGTATTTTCAAAATCTCTATGTCAGTCAAGTTTTCAAGAATTTAGATTGAAAAATATGGGGCTGCACTTTAAAGTTTAGCAATCATAATCAATTACTGTATTTTCTAGTTTGCGATTTCTGTAAATTTCTGTGTAATTTCACAAACTATTTCTTAGTTTGCGATTATTTATAGGAGAAATTATTTTTTTTTAAGTGCTTTGCAACAAAGACTATGGATTTCATTTTTAAGCTAAGATTAGTTGTGTGGTTTCATTTTCTATGCTCATATAGGGTATTTGAATGTTTGATAAAATCTGCATACATACCTAATTTTTTAATGTTGTATTATCTAATTGTTAAAAAGTATATACATAAAACTTAAACATTTAAAAATACAATTCTAATAATAAATTTTATTTTCAAATTAAAAACTACCATTTTTATAATTGAATATGAAAATTTTAAAGAAAGTAAATAAATTAATAAATAATATTATAGTTTAAAATTTATAAGTTCAATTTATAATAGAAAGAAATCTTCAACTAAAATTTGAAGCCCATTTCATTATAACTCTTGATTGTGGGCGCTGATTTGGATATGAGTGTGCCCCTCTATTTTAAAAGTGGGATGATGTTTCATGCAATGTTTGAGCATATTCTTTACTAAATATTAAATTTGATGGATATTAAATAGTAAGTAATCCATAAAGTTAGTAGTTCTTGAACACTAGGCATGTAATCCTAAGTTGTATGGAAACACTATTTTGTATGGGTGTTTTTCTTGGGTACAAAACTAAATGTTATGTGTTGTTCTATTTCTTCAATATATTTGGTAATGTGTAGGTAGAACGACCTATTTGTAGATGTTTTGTGGTTTAGGCAGAGTGACTAGAGAGTGTAAACATGCAATGTTTCGGCCATGTGCCTCTTTGTTATGTTTTGGCTTATCTTTTTCTCATCACACCTGCTATAAGAGCTTTACAATGGTTTATCCAAAGAAAACTCATTATCTTCTACTATCATAAGAAAGAAGTAAATTTCATGTTTTATTATACTATTTACATGTTGTAATAGTTACATATTTATTAAACAGATAAAATGTGTAATACATTAGGCTTGTTAATATGAATTATCGTAATTCAATCATTGGATTAGAGTGGAGAGCTTTTTGGACAAGCTAAATTAGTTAGCTTAAATGCCTAATTTTGATATTATATAATAAAATTTCTTATATAAAAAATTTGATAAAAAAGTGATAATAAATAAAAATAATTTTAAGTTATAAATTGAAATTTTATTATACAATATCGTGTTGATTTTGTTCATAAAAATATATAATTTTCTTTTTATTTATTTTTAAAAGATTATACATTACAAATTAGGTCAATTTGTTTATGATGTTGGAAGCAAGAGTAATTTCTAGATATGCCCATATCTTATGACTCACCCTTCTTGCAACTACAAAAGCAGCTAGTTATTATATAAATTAAATTTATGTACTATTAAAAAAAATGATGAACCGACGAAGGTTCGAAACTGAAAACCTTCTCATAAGAAATACGATATGGAAGATAGTTGAGTTCTCAACACATGATGTGGTTATTTGAGACCTCCATGATCCTAATATGATTGTGGCTACTGGCAGTGTTAATATCTTTAATCTTGCTTATACAGGTTTGATGGCTTCAAGATTTCAGATGGTTCTAGGGTCTCTCTTGTGGCACATGCAGATACAGTGAACAAACTTTGGCATGAGCATTTTGGCCATGTCAATTACAGATACTTACAACGGATGAGTACATATGCACTTGTGAGTGGGCTTCCTCTGATTTCCTGTACTGATGGTGTATGTCAAGGTTGTGCTCTTAGAAAACATCACATGGATCCTTTTCCTACAGGTCGAGTCACTCGTACTAAGGCACCCTTGTATTTGGTACACAATGATCTCGTGTCATTTCTGACTCCTTCATTTTTAAGGGACCACTATGTGCTCACTTTCATTGATGACTTCTCCAGCCGTACTTAGGTGTATTTTTTCAAGTACAAATATGATGTCTTTGATACCTTTCGTGTCTTCAAGAAATTTGTGGAGAAGCAATCTTCTCTTTATATGAGGAGGATAGACATCGATAATGGGGGGAGTATGTGTACGAGGCTTTTAGAGATTTTTGCACTGAGCATGGTTTACAATGTCAGTTGATAGTTCTACACACCCCTCAGTAGAATGGTGTTGCTGAGAGAAAATTTAGAACATTATGGGAGATGGCCAATTGTATACTTCAGTCTCGTGCTATGCAACCTTGTTTTTGGGCTGAGGTAGTCAATTGTGCCAACTATATTCAGAATCTGATGCTTCACAAGGAAATATGACATATGACTCCTGAGGAGGCTTGGTCTCAGATCAAGCCTAATGTTTCCACATTCTGAGTTTTTGGTAGGGAGGCTTGGGCATTTATTCTAGATGCTCAAAGGAAAGCCATGGAGAGGAAGAGTCGACAACTCATATTTGTTTGCTACCGTGAGGATGCCAAGGTGTACAGGTTGTTTGATCCTAATTCTTGAGAGGTCTTATTTTGACAAGATGTCCATCTTGATGAGCACTATCCTCTGATGGATTCTCCATCACCAGATTCTCCCTCACTATCTACTCCTCCATCTTCATCTCTTTAGGATAATTTTTCTCTTGATAATGAAGATAATGATGATCCACCATCTCCACCACCACCAGATGATCCAGTTATGCTTCAGTGGGCCTATTTTATAGTTTATGTAGTAGGTTCTTTGGTAGGTGATCCTACAGAAAGATATCGTACTCGAGCTCAAACACCTTGTTCTAGCCTTCTGATTCATTCCATTTTGGATGACCCTCAGAAGTTTTCAGAGGTGACATGTCACACAGAGTGGGATAGGGCTATGGATGAGGAGTATTATTCTTTGATGAAGTATTGTACTTGGGATTTGTGTTCTCTTCTGAAAGGGAGAAAGTTGGTTCGGTGCCAGTTGTTGTACCGTACCAAGTATGTTGTAGATGGTTCTATTGACAAGCATAAGGCTCGTCTTGTTACAAAGGAATTTTCTCAAGTGGAGGGTATTAATTACTTCGAGACCTTTGCTCTTGTTGCCAAGATAAATTATATTCGGCTTGTACTTTCACTTGTAGCTTCACAGGGATGAGAAATGCTTCATATAGATGTGAAGAGTACCTTCTTGCATGGGGACCTCTAGGAGTAGATTTATATGGAGAAGCTCTAGGGTTTTGTGTAGGACTCTTCCTTGGTTTGCAGGCTTTGGCATTTATTTTATGGTCTCAAACAAGCCCCTCAGGTTTGGTATGATAAGATGGACTCTTTCTTTCTTTTTACACACTATACACATTGTCATTCCGACCACACAGTGTATCTTCAGTGTTAGGGGGTTGACATTGTCATACTTGTGCTTTATGTTGATGATATTTTCATCACATGTAGCTCATTCTCCATGTTTCAAAAACATACAATGAGCATTGATGGAGCATTTTGAGATGACCGATCTTGGTCTTCTGCATTATTTATTGGGCCTATAAATTATTCAGTCTTTCGATGGGATTTAACTCTTTCAGCAAAAGTATGCTCTAGATATGCTTCATAGATTTGATATGCGTTCTTGCAAGCCTGCGCCTACACCATTTCAGTCAAGTGTTGTGTTGTCTTCCACTTGTCCTACACCTTCAATGGAATCTACTTTGTACAGACAGTTGATTGGCAGTTTTTTGTACTTGACACACACCCGTCCTGATCTTTCCTTTGCGGTTGGACTTGTCTCTAGGTTCTCCCATGATCCTCATGAGAGCTATTGGAAATCTGCCAAACATATTTTGTGGTATATTCTGGGCACTACACATTATGGCATTCACTACACATCAGGTTCCCCACACATAATAGGCTTCACTGACTCAGATTGGGCTGGTGATGCTACCGATCAAAAGTATACTTCTGGCTTTGTTTTTTTCCTTGGTTCTGGTCCTATTACATGGTCTTGCAAGAAATAGTTTGCTAATGTATTATCATATATAGAGGCTGAGTACCGATAAACAATGTTAGCTAGTCAGGAGATTTTGTGGCTTCGACAATCGATGACTGAGTTTGGGTTTCCTCCTGATAGTCCCACTATTCTTCGGTGTGACAATCATAGTGCCATACACATTTCCCGCTACCGAGTCAAGCATGAGCACACAAAATATATTGAGATCCACATGCACTTCATCAGATAGTTGATTCCAGGTGGTGCTCTCATCTTGGAGTACATACCTACAGAGGAGAAGGTTGCAGACATCTTTACTAAACCTTTGGCATCTCCACGCTATCTTTAGTTGTGTGTCATGCTACGAGTGAAGGAAGTTCTCCTTGGGGGGTCTCAATGAGGTGAGGCCTTCCTTCGTTCATATTTTTTTAGCATGTTTTTTCCATCTCTTTTTGGAGTAGAGTTTTTCCCCATGTGGTTTTCTCTATTTCTCCACGTTACAGAGATTTGGTTGTGATTGGGTACCTGATCATGCCATGTTGTCGGGACCAATTTCCTGCTTTCAGTAGTTGTTTCTAGGTTTTAGCTACTCCCTAATTTCATCTTAAGTGGGGGTGTTAGAGTAATAAGATTTTTCACTTATTAATTAAAAAATATTTGATTTAATTATTAAGTCACTTATTATCTCTAGTTTACTTAAGTTAAAATTTAGGCATATAATAATTAATTCTTTTATTAATTATTATCATGCAACCTAGGTTTTACCCTTTTAGGGTTTTGATCACTTTTATAAGGTTTTGATCTCATTGTATTTTATTATTCCCTCTTTGAATGAATATTTTATCTTTCAGATCATTCTTTGTTGTGTCTCCATTCTCTGCTTTTGTGAGAGGTTTTTCGCTACAGTGGATCTTTGTGATAAAATTCTTTGAATTCTAACATTGTTTACTTGAAACTCCTAGGTAACTTGCAAGCACAAATGCATCAATAATTTGAAATTTCAAATGTCTTCTACTAACGTCCCGCAATTCCAAATCGTAAGTATTTTGAGGGTTTGTTTGGAATGTAGGCACTTTGACAAGCATAAAAATCTTGGACAATCAATCTGCACAGATATCTTAGGCTGTAAAATCCATCAGACAAAGACACAACAAGACAAGATTAGTGTTAGAAATTTGAAAACTAACTAAAATGAAACCTTAAAATTCCCTATGTTTGTGAAACAAAACTGCAAATCAGAGCAAATTTTTGTACGAAACTATTGGTTATGCAATACGAAACTTCATTAGCTAGCAGTTTTTTGTACAAAGATCTTTATAGTGCAATACGAAACAAGAATTTTATATGAACAAAGACATCATTCCATAAGAAATAATATTTTATACATTATTTTAGCAAATTTTTGTATGAAATCATTTATGGGATGATACAAAACAAGATTAACAGGCAAAGTTTCGTACGAAGATCTTTATGTTGCCATGTGAAACTCTATGAACCAAAGGCTAGTTAAGCACATAGTTGATCAAATTCGAGGCCAAATCAAGTATCTATCCCTACGATGGGTGCCAAAAATGTGTGTAAATATTGTACCTGCAAGAATCTGCAACACGACACTTCAATATGTCATTAGATCAATGGTTAGTAACATCAAAATCAATTACAATATATATTAAACCAAAGGAAATCAACATATTGCTTCCTATCTAGAAAGAGTATGATCTAATTAAGATTTTCTCTCAGATTATTAGCATAGATCAATGACTAGACACGTCCTAGAGTGAAAGATTCAAAGGAAATATGTAATTCTAATGCATTTAAAGATGAAATCTATGAGGAAAAATATAGTTAATATAAAATTAAGCTAAGAAATGCAAGATGCAACACTAAATTGATATGAAAGTAAGACCTAAATGCTTGATTATATGTTAGGATGATATGAAATAGCTCTCAAATGCTCATAAAACACTCAAAAACTCCTCAAGATGACCTAGAACAATTTTGGCATAACAATGTTACATGAATTCTAGATATGAATTAATCTTGGATGGAGCTATCTTTTATAGAAATTCCTAGGAATTCAATGGCTAGGATACAATTGTCATGTGCGGTTGAGATTCAAACAAACTTGATCCATGTGATGTGCTTTGATTGGATGATTAAGCTCACTTGTCTTTTTGTGTTGAGATGGAATTAGAATCATTTTAGTTAATTCCTTTAATTCATTTATTTTAGCAAAAGGGGATTTTGATTCTTGATTGTAATTAATTGTACTAGGACAATTTAATTAAATGACTTGATGTCTTGATAAATGACCTTTAATGTCTAATTAGGGATTTTGGCCTAGTGATTTGAATGTTTTGATGATTTTGATTAGATCTTGACCTTTTGAATGGGATTTAGGGCAATTTGAATGAAATTATGGGCACTTGGTTATACTAGGCCATTTTAGGGTGATTACAATAATTATTTTACATTTATATATAATAAAATTGGAATTGGTGAGTTTTATATATAGTTAGAAAGTCTTGACAATTCAGAAGCATAAATTTCATCACAGTATTTAGGTACGTAAGCATGGTAGAGTTCTTTGGTTAGCTGTGGATTTTACAAAACTTGAAGAATACAAAGAATATCTTATCTATGAGCAATGCCAAGCTAATCATTTTAGGACTTTAGCAAACCTGGTGAGGCCTTTAATATTCCATGTTAAACAACTTCAAAAGCACATATCTAGGGTGTGGTTTGAACACCATCATTGGCAGGGCGATTAGAGACAAGCTTGGGGGTGAGTCAAATAGTAGAAGCTCACTCAACAGAAAGCCCAAGCACTTTCACGAGCACCTGCATTCTATCTTGATATTGGCACCTCAAATATGCAAGACGCTCTGCCTGAATTGTTGATGGAAAATAACAAATAGCAAGTAGGATTTGGTTGTGCAGTAGCTCAGAATATTGGAATCTATTTATGGACAAGGTAAGCAATGTTCAAGGGAGTTGAATGCAAATGAATACTCCCAGCACGATATCAGATCACTTATATATTATCCAGATTGGTCAATTGATTTGATTTTGAGTTCTGGTTTGTAAATTTAATTTGATTCTGAGATCCGAATAGTAAATGCAAGCATGATTAAAAATTGCAAACCACCTTAAAAGAAAACTCACTGTAGCTATTTTAAACGTCAAACAGGTTTTATGTGAAACCTCATGTAATTTAACCTATAACCTATCGACTAATAAACATACATCTACACATATACAAAATTAAAATTAAAAACATACATATACACATATATCTTTAAACTAAAAACTACCAATTGATTGTATTGTTATGTTATAGATTAAATTTAAATCCACTAGAAACTACAAATTAGTAAATAGTAATTAAGCCGATAGGCTTTGTGTGGGAGCTTTGCTCCCGGAAATGACTTTCTCTTCCCGAATAGTTTATCTAAATTCCAGCGATGAAATCAAAAATAGCAAGTTACCTATGTACAATTAATGAATTATTTTCCACCAATGAAAATTAACTATTTTTTTTTTGTCTTTTTGGGTAAGTTTCTAATTTGAATTAAAAAGTCATCTTCTTCTAATATGAATAAGATTTTTTTTTTCCTACCTTTTCTATTGATCATTTTTATCTTGTGGTTGTAAGTGCATTTGTTTTCTATGCATGTCTACCAGTTTTGTCCATGTATTTGTACTTTTGGGGAATTGATGTTAATCATGTTGTGTATTTTAATATTCAAGAGATGTAGCATTGATCATTGTCGATAAGAGAGGGAGATTGCATTCAAAGACTTGGATTGCATGGTTATGAATTAACAAACATTGTGAATAAGACACAAAATATACTTATAGCTATGAAGTATGAGCTTTCCTAGATTTTTTGTAGGCACAAGGATTTAAATGATAATCTTTGTAAGATTTCAAATATTTCTTGAAAATATAGGTTCATTTCTTTCATGTCTCTTTTTGTATACATTCCGTTTTCCCTTTTGTTTCCTATTACTGTGGTGTACAAATTACCACAAATATTTAGTAGCTAAATATTATGTGCAATGCTCGGGGTTAATAAAAGAAAAACCATGCATTTCATATTTAATAATCAATGGCTAGTTCATGGTAACTTTGCATGGAAAACACAGATTGTGTTTTAGATGTTAGAGATCATAACTAGTAGTTATATTTTTCAACAATTTACTTATGTTTTGTCTATTCTGTAAATGTTTGTGTATTTTCAAAATCTCTATGCCGGTCAAGTTTTCAAGAATTTAGATTGAAAAATATGGGGCTGCACTTTAAAGTTTAGCAATCATAATCAATTACTATATTATTTTTTAATTGTTTTGCAATAAAGACTATGGATTTCATTTTTAAGTTAAAATTAGTTGTGTGGTTTCATTTTCTATGCTCATACAGGGTATTTGAATGTTTGATAAAATCTGCATACATACCTAATTTTTTAGTCTTGTATTATCTAATTGTTAAAAACTATATACATAAAGCTTAAACATTTAAAAATACAATTCTAATAATAAATTTTATTTTCAAATTAAAAACTACCATTTGTATAATTGAATATGAAATTTTTAAAGAAAGTAAATAAATTAATAAATAATATTATAGTTTAAAATTTATAAGTTCAATTTATAATAGAAAGAAATCTTCAACTAAATTTTGAAGCCCATTTCATTATAACTCTTGATTGTGGGCGCCGATTTGGATATGACTGTGCCTCTCTATTTTAAAAGTGGAATGATGTTTCATGCAATGTTGAGTGTATTCTTTACTAAACATTAAATTTGATGGATATAAAATAGTAAGTAATCCATAAAGTTAGTAGTTCTTGAACACTAGGCATGTAATCTAAATTGTATGGAAACACTATTTTGTATGGGTGTTTTTCTTGGGTACAAAACTAAATGTTATGTGTTGTTCTATTTCTTCAATATATTTGGTAACATGTAGGTAGAACGACCTATTTGTAGATGTTTTGTGGTTCAGGCAGAGTGACTAGAGAGTGTAAACATACAATGTTTCGTCCATGTGCCTCTATGTGTTTCAACCAATGTTTCAAACCTGCTTTATTGCTTTTATATTTAGTGTCTATATCAAATGAGAGTTTTGGAGTTCATAACTATGTTTTAGCTTGTCCTTTTCTCATCACACCTCCTATAAGAGCTTTATAATGGTTTATCCAAAGAAAACTCATTATCTTCTACTATCATAAGAAAGAAGTAAATTTGATGTTTTATTATACTATTTACATGTTGTAATAGTTACATATTTATTAAACAGATAAAATGTGTAATACATTAGGCTTGTTAATATGAATTATCGTAATTCAATCATTGGATTAGAGTGGAGAGCTTTTTGGACAAGCTAAATTAGTTAGCTTAAAATGCTTAAATTTCATATTATATAATAAAATTTCCTATATAAAAAATTTGATTAAAAAAAGTGATAATAAATAAAAATAATTTTAAGTTATAAATTAATTTTTTTTTTTTGATTGGTAATTTTGATATATTATTAATTGAAAAAATGATTACATTCTTGTTCAACCGGGGCTTATCCATACCCGAGCATAAAACTGCCATACATTCCAAAAAGGAGAGCTAACACTGGAATTACTAAAAAACTACCCAAAAATGGAGGGGTCTATCAACAGGGCACCTCCCACAAAATAGCAGAGACCCAACAAAAACTAAGATCACCTAACGAAACCAGTTTGTCGCCACATCGCTGGAGAAATTCGTAAATGCTCCGTACTTATCAACAAGAGCACCAACCAGAATGTTGGTTTTAGGGTCCCCACTTGGCCCCGCAGCCGCTTCTTCTCTAGCAATCGTAGCTGCAGAAGCCTTAGCCTCCCTTCTAGTGACCGATAGTTGCCTTCGGATTAGGGGTCGACCATCAACATCCAAACTCGTCATAGACTTAATGGCCATCTTCTTTCATTTTCGGTTATCATTATCAGGCACCACTTTTGTTATCTCCGCCTTGGCCCTATCCAACGCCACTAGCAGTGCCTTCCATCCTCCCAAAGCCCGTGCCAGCTGAATGTCCTCCGGGCATGCCGTGGACCAGACCACTAGTGGTTGCAGACCATGACTGCCACGCCCAATCATATGGAAAGGCGCCTCCCCCATTTGCAGTCCCAAACCCACCTCCGCTCGGGCAATAATATCCTCCACTCCACCAATCCACTTTACCACCATGCATTCCCTGACCACTCGTCGAACTTTAGCCTTAGACTAGGTCATCGTCAGGGCGAGGGCCACAAAAACTGACGATATATCCAGATTCGTTCTCGGGCGCCATCCTTTCTGGAGGAACTGTTCCCTGAGAATATCTCTGATAGCCTCCCCTAAATCATCACCCTCCCCAGTGAAGATGTGGCTCAGCCGATTCAAGGTGATGGGTGTGTCAAAAGCCGGGATTTGCCCCATAGTTGAGAGAGAGAAGTTAGCTTCCATCGCTCAACTTTGGTCTTTGGACTTCGTCACAACAGAATTCAGTGTGTAAAATTGCCGCCGAAGCCTCTAGAAATAGATGATTACTCCATCCATTTTCCAAAAAGGCAATCAAAACTCTTTACTCCCACCGGTACGAACTCGGATTCACATACCGTGAGGCAGATTTGGGGGAAGTGAAAGATTTCCCCAAGGCGGCACTCAATGCTAGGGAGTGTGTAGACTAGCCACGTTGGTGGTAGTGTGACGTAGTCATGCCCACATTTTGGAAATCGACCTCCTCTATGATTCCTTTATTCAAAGGTTCTCGGCTAGCATCTCCAAGGTGTAATCTTCAAAGATTTCAAATTTCTCCTCAAGCGACCCATCAGCTCCTAAGTTTGAAAGCTTGTCAGCTAAGTTATTAGCCAGTCTCGACACTTGTGTGGTTTGGAAATCTTCGAATTCTACCAAAATGCTTCTGATTCTTCTAATGTGCCTGTTCAAATACCATGTGTCCATCTGGCCCTTTTTAATGCCATTTACTACCAGCAGGGAGTCACCCTCCAAGTGCACTTTCCTGAATTGTAGTTTCCTCGCCATTAGGACAACTTCAACTGCAGCTAGGCATTCAGCCTCATTATTTGTACCGTCTTTTATCCTTTTGGCTCCTAAGGCCATAATTTCTCCTTTGCAATTCCGAGCTATGTAGCCTAACCCAGTTATTCCGGGATTGCCCCGCGAGGCACCATCAAAGTTAATCTTAATCCATCTAGGAGATGGTGGTTGCCACGTGTTTCTGCTTTCTTTCTCCTCCTTAGAAAGAGGAATAACCCTCCCACACCCATTAACGGGCCTATAAATTAAAATTTTATTATACAATATTGTGTTGGTTTTGTTCATAAAAATATATAATTTTTCTTTTATTTGTTTTTTAAAAGATTATACATTACAATTTAGGTCAATTTGTTTATGATGTTGGAAACAAGAGAAAATTCTAGATATGCCCATATCCTATGACTCACCCTTCTTGCAACCACAAAAGCAGCTAGTTATTATATAAAAATTTATGTACCATTAAAAAAAATTGATGAACCGACGAAGGTTCGAAAACGAAAACCTTCTCGTAAGAAAAATATATGGATATGTTTGGAAGATGGAAGGGCGAAGGAAAAAAGTGCATCGGAATTGGAAACAGTTGGTGCACTATTACATTCTTAATCAGATTGACATGACCCCACAAATGCAGAGGTTCCATCAAGCAACAAAATCCTTAGGCGCGCAATCAACATCTTTGTTGTTGGAATCTTTCTGTCTACACATAAGCTCTTGCTCTTCTCATGGCGGAGAAATCGGGCCCCCCGTTTCCGAATCCAACGGCACAAAACGAAGCGTTTATTTCCCCCAATCTTTGCCAGATCAATCATGAATGTCTCTGCCAGGTTTTATTTTAAATGTTTTACTCTCATGACCAACTTGGCAATGACATGCAAAACAATGGTATGTCGAAGGAAGCAATAGCTCGACGCCTTTATGTCGGATAGTGGTGTTTATCTTTTTATGCGCTTTTTGGGGTTTCTTTCAGCACTTAATTGGGCCTTTTAAATTCTCGTATCCACATTGGATCGAGCTGTGCCTCTCGTTTGCAGGGATTTTGATTTCTCTTTAAGATGGATACGAATGGATACTCAAAAGAGGGTCTTGACAAATGCATTCTGGTTACTGGAGGTGCTGGGTTCATCGGAAGCCACACGGTTCTGCAGCTGCTCAATGAAGGCTACGTAGTTCATGTAATTGATAATTTGAATAATGCGTCTGAAGAATCGCTCAGAAGAGTGCGGAAATTGGCCAATCCGCAGTTTCAACAGAATCTGAATTTTTTCCTGGTGTGCATTTTTCCGTCGTTTTGTCTATATTTTGGCTCACTGTGTTTATTTCTTTCTTGATGCATTTTCGGCTCATTATTTCGTGTGCAAATTGGTTCAATCTTTACTTGTATGCGTTATGTGTTCTCAATTTTTATCTTGTTATGTTATTTATCATTATTTTATGTGGAAATTGGCTCTGTCGTTACATAGTATGGTTTTTCATAAATATTTCACTGCCATGTCTTTATCTCGTGTAAAAAATGGATCAATAGATGTAATTTTATGTGGTACGCAATTTTCCATATTTTGCCTGTAAGCGATCTTCAAGATTTGCCGGTTTCCGTTCTCCATGTTTTACCTTGTTTCATTATGTTGAGTTGTGAGGCTTGTTCGGTCTTTATTTATTCCTCCTGCTATGTAATTTTACATTAGTTTGTGTTTAAATTGGCCCATGCTTGGTTTTATATGCTTTCATTCTATTTCAGTGGAATGTATATATTCATTATTTTGCGGAGAAATTGGTTCAATCTTTGCTTTGAGTGCATCCTGGTATGTTCTTTTTCATTATTTTATGTGGAAATTGGGTCAATCTTTGCGTGGCATGCGGTATCTATTTTGTCTGTATGCATTCACAGACGCAGCATTAAAAGCTTCGTACAATATTGAAAATAATCACAAAATACAAATGAATCAAGTTGCATACGTTAGGCTGACATAAATTTTGAAAGAGACTTCAGTACGACGAGATGCATTTGTTATCCGAGGCTAGCGACAGATCTTATTTTAGAAAAAAAGATATAATATTGAGTATCTTATGTAGAAGCAATTTTAATTTAGAGTAGATAATGGTAATCAGAGATTGAAGACTTCATTTTTAATTAATAAATGCTGGTTCTTTTGAAAGCTTTTTACTAGGCCAAGGTAGATTTTTAAGTTATTGAGACGATTCTTTTTGGAAATCATTTCCCTTTTTACACCAGGGGATTGTTCTTCTGTTTTGGGACTCGTGGGATTTGACCTAGTGATCAAGCTTGATCAAGCTTAATGGTATCTACATATGCAATTGTATTAAATTTAGTACATATGCAATTATTTGTCTTGAAAGGAGATTCGGGATGCTAAGGGTACAAACTGTCAAATGATATTTGTTTTAGACCTAGTTTTTCGGGTTAGTTTCAATTTTCCAGTTTGAAACTAAAATATATGATTTCTTTGTTATTGATTTGTGTGTCTATGGTTTATTTATTTATCATTTTGTTGGGGATCCTGCCTTCTGAAGTAGGTCACTGTGCATGAGCTGGACCAAATATTTTGAGGAAGCTTTTTACACTGAAGCTTAACTGCCATGCGTCAGGGGCTCCTATTGTGGTTGGATCTGCCCAAGGCTTGGGCTCACACCTTGTTTCATGTTTTCTTACAACCTAAGTTACTGGTTCGGGTTTGGGGACGGGGACGGGTTCGGGTTCGAGAATCCGGTTCGTGGGTTTGTGAATTTTTTTTTCCGTTATGATTCGTATGGGTATGTGTGTGTGTGTGTGTATATATAAATGCATTATATATACAAAAAAATAAGAGAAATATACATAATTGTAAAACTAAATCATTTCATAGTATGAAACTATGATGCTTGATGGAGATAGCAAATGTTAAATGAAATGTGTTTGGAGGCTCCATATTAGGGTCGTTTTAGGGTTTGGAGAAAAAAAATAAAAATAAATTTTTTAAGCGAGTTTCGGCCCACTTTAACAGAGTTTGGGCCGTGGGTCCCTGGTGGAGCGCGGATCCACACTGGATTCCCCCAGGCCCATGTTGGATCTGCCTAGGATCCGTGTTGGGCCCTGTGTGTCCAAACGGATCTGCAATGGTGCAGATCCGGACGGATCCACAGGTCCGAACACAGACTCTGTGCGGATCTAGCACAAACTGATCCGTGAATCTGGACCCGGACCGGTTCGAGGTTTCAGGGTCCAGGGTCCGAATCCAGTAACGTAGCTTACAATAGACTATATGATTTGAACTCTATTCCGCTGCTTGAAACAAATCTACCCCATTTATACACCATGTCTTGACTGCAATGGTGCAGATCCGGACGGATCCACAGGTCCGAACACAGACTCTGTGCGGATCTAGCACAAACTGATCCGTGAATCTGGACCCGGACCGGTTTGAGGTTTCAGGGTCCAGGGTCCGAATCCAGTAACGTAGCTTACAATAGACTATATGATTTGAACTCTATTCCGCTGCTTGAAACAAATCTACCCCATTTATACACCATGTCTTGACTGCTTGAAACAAATTTATGCCCTAGTACACCATGTCACATGACCAATGATTTCCTTTTTTAATTTACTAATATGTCTCAATTAGGAGTATGCCTATTTGAGTCATCTCTTACCTAACTGCTGGTATCTTGCAGTGAAGGACATGAATTATTCTTATATGACAGACTAATCAATCTCTTTAAATCCTCAGAAGGAAAAAAACATTATTAATCGCTTAATTTAAAATTGAACCACCATTTCATTCAGATGTTTCATTTCCAGAAAACTTTGGCATTTCTACAAGTTGCACTTCAAATAAAAGTTGGGTTTCATAAAATCATACAGACAGTGCAGCGTACTTGCATTCTGAAGAGTCACAACTATTCAAAAGACAGCACACAAGACACAGACTGCTTACACCTGCCACCTACTAAGTCATCATGTCCCCACAGAACATAGACTAGGTTGCCCAACTTTATTTACTTAACATCATGAAAATGTACGAATAGTATAGCAAACTACTCTTTACATCATATATCAATTTTTTGAGTCTAGGCACATAGAAAAGTCTTTTCCTTAGGGAAAGTTTCTCACCAAAGTTTTAAAGTTTTTGATGCTTTGTTTTCCTTGGTTTTTTAAATTTTTGCATGAAGATGATTATGTACAAAAAGAAAATGAAAGAGTGTTTCTGAGAACAATCTTCTGTGAATCTTCGATAAAATGGATGAGTTTCTTGATTGTATGTTACTAAGGCTTCTCAATGGAGTCATATGGGTCAAAGTAACGGGTATATTAGACTTTAGTAAGATCCCTCCACTTGTGACTTGGAATATTATGCCTACAACTTTGTAATCTAATTGTGGGATTGGAAGGAATGTCCAGTGGTAAGTAGTAAAGTAAAAAAAAATGTTTTCGGTTTGCTTATTAATCAGTTTAATGATCTTCCACAAGTTCATTCTTCCCACTAGAAAATAAATCTTAAGAAGAGGAGACTCCCCAAATTGAAGTTGGGAGTTGTTCTTTGATTCTTGCAAATTATTTTGGTTGTTACTCATTGGAAAGAGGGGAGAAGCTATAAAATATAGGCGGAAAATAGTATTTTTCACCATGGAGGGGAGATTGTCAAACAAAGACCAAATAAAGGCCTCATTCAATTGGAAGAAATTTTCACACTATTCAGTGCATGTATCCTTAAAATAAAGTCATGCATGCTTTTGGTTTTTGGAACTTCCTTTTGATATCAAATGAATATACACAGAAACAACACACTTGAGGTAGGACTAGGCTGCTACACCATACCATACTCAAAGACCAAATCACTCCTCAATATTTTCATATTGATGTGAATCATATATTAAGGTTAGGAGTTAGGACAAGCCAAAAACTGAATGAGAGGGGTAGTGAGGTTACCTGAGATCTCTATGTGGTTGGCATCATCTCAACAGAGACGAATGTAATGATATGTTTTTTCAGCATCCCAATTTTGGGCTGGGGACGTTTTAATAGGAGTGCCCTAGAGTACTTGGAATGCTAAATTATAGGATTTGACTACTGCAAGCTCAGTTCAACAGTGGTGATCATATGGGAGGTCCAAAAGAGGCAAAGAGAGAGAATATGGAAGGACTAACAATCAATAAGAGTACGAGGTGGAAGATTTTGGAAGGAAAAACTATTTGAAAAAGATTTGTATAAAATTGTTTCAACATCAATAGCTACTGACGTTTTAATAGGAGTGCCCTAGAGTACTTGGAATGCTAAATTATAGGATTTGACTACTGCAAGCTCAGTTCAACAGTGGTGATCATATGGGAGGTCCAACAGAGGCAAAGAGAGAGAATATGGAAGGACTAACAATCAATAAGAGTACGAGGTGGAAGATTTTGGAAGGAAAAACTATTTGAAAAAGATTTGTATAAAATTGTTTCAACATCAATAGCTACTGGTTATGGTTATCCAACCGTTGCTGCTATGAAAGTCTTGCCCTTGCTCTTTGCCTTTGTACTGCAGACATGTTTCCTGAATTGCCACCTTTATACTAGCTCAATACGATTTATGTATCTATCATACAATCAAAACAAAGATCCAACAAAAGATCATTATCAATAGCAATCCACATAGTACTAGAGAAACGGTAGAGAATAGCAATAACAAAATAAATTCTGAATTGGTGAAGCTTGTAAAGTCAAAATATATAAATAAGAAATTTAAGCCACTTCGAGGGGGAAACTTCTAAAAGATATAAGCTTTGATTTGAATTTCACAATGCTGATTCCAAAATAAGGTCCTACTCTCTATCTACATAGGCATGGTCAGGTTTGGGCCACAGCTTGTTAATCAAGCTGACTGTCAATACATACAAAAGCAAAGGAATTCCTAAGGGACTGCTTGACAGTCATTGATGCTTCATGTTGAGTACTCCATAACTTAAACATTATGCCATGTGTAGAGCTAGGGGCATGACGAAATGGACCTTATAGGGGGTATACTATTGTCATACGCCAAAGAGATATTACAATGTGTACATCATAATTTTAAGTTTGTGTGTGGTGTGCCAATAATTTGATTTATTTGCAACCTCCATTCCATGGCAACTCCTCTACATGCCAACGGGGCGGATATTTATAGGGTTGTTCTAAATTTGTTTGAGTTCTATTTGGGGAGTTTGGGACCTATTTTCCTAGGGTTAATAATGGCCCACATCTGTCCAAGGTCAGCATTGGGTCTACTTTCCTTGGTAGGTCTAGTCCACAAAGATCTATCCACTCTTTATCAAGTAGCATGTCTCTCAAGATTCAAATTTAGGTCATTCTAGGAGTAAGTACACAACCTTCCAGCTAGATCACAATGCAGTAGACAGCATTAATAATCTCTTAAGAAGATTCCTATTTGACCCTAGGCATAATTTCTTACATCTGCCATTTCTCTCGTCATCTTGTAATAAATGTACATTTTCTAGCATATCCTTGGCTTTACACAAAATCAGTCACCTAAACTAGTTATTTTGAATTTTCTAATGTGTTTTCCATTTCTGATAATAGGATCAAAGGTGTTGTTCTCCTACTCTATATGGTATCTCACATTGCAACAATATTAGATGTTGTGATAGCAAACAATCTAGCTTTACGAGAGGCCCTATTAAATTGATGTGAAATGATGAAAACTTTTCAAATTGTAAGTTGTCTGTTTCATTGAAGCGACTTTAATTAAAGAGTTTTAACTTTTTAAAATTTTTCTTCTTGAAGAAGCAGTTTGCTCCTTTTGATTTATACAATATTCTGCTCTTGTATGCCTTCTGCAAAATATGATACAAATGATCAAATAAGCTTGATACTACTCATGAATGCAGGGAGATCTTTGCAGAAAGGAGGATGTAGAGAAGGTTTTCTCTTTGGCTAAGTAAGTAGATTAATTGGTTATTCGTCTGATTGTGCATTCTAGTGAGTAATTTAAATGCATATAAATATTTATCTTTGCAATTTCATGTTCTACTTCTATTTGGGGTTAGCAGTTAAGATGCAAATTAGTCCTTCACACTCTTATCATTTGCATATGCTTTTCAGCTGGGTTTTCCTTATAGTTCTCCTTTGGAAATTTTCTTATTTTGTGAATTATTTCCATTATCTAAAGTTCAACATGCATCTTTAGCACCAAATGCAAACCAGATTGCTTGCACTAGCAGCCTGTTTTGTGTAACATTAGAATAGCCTCAGTATTGTTAATTATTGTTTTTTCTGTCTTCACCTAGTATATAATCTTTTGATCTCTTTCAAGGAACCTCGCAAATCCTAATTTTATTATGCTGCAGATTTGATGCTGTGATTCATTTTGCTGGTTTTAAAGCTGTTGGTGAAAGTGTAGAAAAGCCATTACAATATTACAACAACAATCTCATAGGCACACTAAACCTTTTTGATGTAATGACAAGACATGGATGCAAAAAGGTTAGTTCTTCTACACCTTGTTGCTTGTCATGATTGGACTATTTTTTCCATGTTATTCTTATCCATACAATTGTAGACGTATCTTATCAACTCAATTGTACAGGTATAGTTAACTATCAAGGTGTTTTGGAGTTATTGCATCTTGGTAAAGTCAATTTAAATGCATTACTCTGCTTCATTTTTTAAAGTCTCATGATAGATCTGTCCCACTATTTGTCTAATTTTACAACCACTTTAAATAGAGAATTGGTGTTTGTATTTTAGATTAGCTAATACCTCCAATATAGAGGCACATACATGGTTGTAAGAACTAATTCATTTCTCACCATAACCTATATATCATGACAAGATGAAAATTCTGATGGTTTCTCAACATGTCAGTCCTTAAAACCTTGGTGAATTGTGTTTTACAATAGCAATTTGTACTCTATACATTTAGATTGAAATTTAATTACAGTTTATGCTGATTGGCCGTATGGATTAATTGAGTGCTTTATTTTGAGCTGTTAGATGGATTAGAGCCTCATGACTTGCTCTTCTATGTTATGCTAAATTGATGTTGTATTAAATAGAGGAGATGAAAGCTCCTTATATAGATTTACAAAGGCGATGTTTCTAAAAGAAACAACCGTGAACTAAAGACGAAACAGAAACTACCTAATAAACTAAAGATTAACTAAGATGACCATTAAAGAAACATTATAATATTCTAATAGCCTCCCTTAATGGTCATCGTCTAACTGTTGTCTTTTGGTCACAAATTCTTTTGAACACTCTGCTGCTGAGACCCTCCCTGGATCTGCAAAATGTTAATGACCATGAAGCCATCCAAAAAAACAGAGAAAGGGTGCCCCCTTCTTCAAAATGCTTTGCAACAAGAGACAAGAGCCTGCCACTGACTCTGCCACTAACCCTCCTAGAATCAGCAAAACATTTGACTAGAAATCATCACAAAATTCCAACCCGATGTTGGATAACAGAGCTCCCCTTCCCTGTACCTAGAGACTTATCGAGAATAACTGCCATGATTTTGAGGAAAAATCAGCAAACCCTCCAAATTTTTGCAGAAGAGCACGACGCCTCAAAACAAACTACAAAAAGTCACAATTTTTTTAGGGAAAAAAACCAGAAAAACCAGACACAATTTTTGAGGTGAAAAATCGATCAAAACTAGACAACAAAAGTCGAGACACGGATCAAAGAATACAAAGCTTCGTTTTTGAGGAAAAAACGGTAAAACCCAATGGATAATTTTTGAGGAAAAAATTTATTAAAACCCATCAGAAATTTTTCAAGGGAAAAAATTATGAAAGCGCAACAAAATATGTTTTAAGGAAAAAATATTAAAACCCAACAAATAAATTTTGAGGAAAAAGTTATTAAAACCCAACAGATAATTTTTGAGGAAAAAAATATAAACCCACCACATAATTTGAGGAAAAAATTATAAACCCAACAGAGAAACCTTCATGCGGCAAAACACGAGACTTCGCATGGTAAAACAGCACATGCAAGAACATGCAACTCACAAAAAGCATATGCAAGTACATGCAACCATTGAAAATCAAAGACTTTTGCTCAAATCAAGAAATCACGCAATCAAAACCCTTGACCAGGCTCACGATTTTCAGCAAAAATCTTCGAAGATGAACCACAAAATTTTCATAAAATACCTCCAACGATTTTTATTTAAAAATCAAAAAACAAATTTCTGGAAAAAAATCTAGATTAGAAGAGGCTCCAATTTTTCTTAAAAAATTCGCCAAATTTTATGAAATCCCATCTATCCTCTCTGATACCATGCTATGGTAAATCGATGTTGTTGTATTAAGTAGAGAAGATGTAAGCTCCTTATATAGATTTACAAAGACGATGTTTCTAAAAGAAACAATCGTGAACTAAAGACGAAAATAGAAACTGCCTAATAAACTAAAGATTAACTAATATAACCATTAAAGAAACATTATAATATTCTAATATTCTATTCCTGTATGTTGAGACATATTGAGGATTCCTTCAGCCTTCTTACACAAATTGTCATTACAATTTACAATTTACAACTTATTTAATTATTTTTAATTTTTAACATAAAGGATTCTAGATAAAGATGATCAAGCACTGGTACTCTGCAGTAGACATGATGTTTTTATAGTCCATGAAATTGATTGAGATGCATCTGGACAAAAGATTGCACCAATGTGTCAGTTCACACATTATGATGAAAACTAGATAAAACAGGCATTTGCAAGGGCAGGAATTAAGGAATTACCTGACTGAAAATATGGTTCAAAAGGGCGTCGTAGAACCAAACTTATTTGAGTTTCATCTATAAATTTATGCAAAATATTATTCTGTTAAAAATTTCAATACATAGGCCATGGTAGAAGAAGGTATTCATAGCAAAGGAGTTATTTCATTTTAATCTAAGGGTCTAGATAAAAATAATTAAACATTGGCTTTCCTGTGATGAAAATTGCATTTTAGGGGTGGAAAATAATCTGATTAAAATATTTTAAAAACAAGCAATGGAACAAAAATTATTGATATTAAAGATTTGAGAGTCTATTAAGGGGCCCCAGCCTGAAACAATAACAGAAATGCAAATGATAAAACAACCAAAACAATGAAATTAACAACCCTGATAGTGGTCTCTAGGTGAAAGAACAGAAATTAAACTATTTTACCCCGAGGTTCTTGAATAGGGGAACACATTTCCACATCCCCAATTCTTGAGCCATTTTTGGGGATGGCCAAGGGACAACTACATAGAAAATAGGGAAAATTTAAAATATATAGGGAATTTTAAATATTCATATGAAAACAAGGATAAAGTATGCATATATACATTATACTATTATAGAACCTTAACATATAACGTTTGTGTTAAATTGAGAATTCACATGAGAGTCAAAGTCAAAACAAATTAGCAAAAGTCAAACCTTAATTCAATTTCTTTAAGAACTCATTGTCAATATGCACGTGATATAAAAAAATAGCAGTGTTACACCGGTACGGGGGTACGGGGGGACGGGGGGACGCCGGGACGAGTTTCGGGTACGCGAAAAAAAAGGGCCTCAATTTCGGTACGGCGGGGGTATGGTGGGGGTACGGCGGCGGGGGGACGAGGGGGGGGGAGGGGCCAGGGGTGCT
>MU227511.1:1209774-1230830 GCA_018584345.1 Thuja plicata | reverse complement strand
TATATGGGACCCACATCCTTTTAGGGTTCCATAAGAACCAATTAGAAAACCAAATTTTATTTAAAAACTTTAAAAAAATGCACTTTTTCATGTCTGCCGCCGGCCGCACCCTGTCAAGTACCGAAGTACCGAAGTACCGGTACCGGTACCGAAGTACCGAAGTACTGGACGGGTGCGGCTGGGGTGCGGCGGGGGTGCGGCGGGGAAACGGCGAAGCTCGGGCGGTGGTGGGGGTACTCCGGTACGCGGAGTACCCGTCCCGGGGACGTCCTGGTACCCGGTACTCCAGGGTTTTGGGCCGGGTACGCGTCCCCGGGTTTCACTGAAAAATAGCTTACAAGTTATAAACTTGTAATAAAATGCCCAAAGGCTGCACTCCTAACATATAGTTTCACTTTCAATGAAGATAATGTAGCTATATCGAATAGAGTTAGTTTGAGATAATGTAGCTATGTTCAACCTCATCTCTGGTTTTCTAAATGTTGGACCAAAAATATTTGTGAAGGTAAGCCATTGTGTGCAAAGTATTCAAGACTCCTTTGAATGTATCTTTTGAGAGACTTACATTAGCCCTTCTTTCGCCTCTTTGTCATCACTTGGAGGAAACCTTTCATCTCTTGGTGCATACCATTTGGGATTGAGAGCAATGGCTACCATATGAAGCGGAGCGTTCATTGTGTTCCACCTCCCCATTACAATGAGCTTAATATATTGTTCATATAATTCGATAGTAGGATCTTTAGCCAAAATTGTTTCTTTTTCTTTCCAAGCATGTCGTCAAATGTCATCAATTGTATTAAAAAATCAGACATTACATGCTTCAAGCTTTGAAAAAAATAAAATAAAAGGATAAACGATTTACCTCTTTGAAGAAATTGCAGTAGATTCAATCTCTTTTGCAGCTGCTCCTTCAATCCTTGCTAAAAAAATTGCTCTTCCTTCAAACCCTGCTGCAACTCTTTTAGTTTTCACAAATAGGACTTGGAATGAAACAAAATGTGCACCGTGAAGGTTTGTGGTTTTGAAGGCTTTAATTTGGGTTTAGTGGTCGAACCCTAGTTGGGGCATGTTGATGTGAGTTTTATGCCACTACCAACATGCAAAATCGAATACTTAGTATTTCAAATGAAACACCAAATCTCCAACTCTCTCTTGAATAAGGAAGCTCATATGCTAAACAATATATGGATTGTGTGATCAAATGAGACTACCTCAAGGTTCCTTCTTATTGTGAACTTTCACTTAGTTGTAATGATGTGATATGTTGGTTATCATAAAGGGACATATGCTATTCATTCAATGGATATCAACTATTTCAACTACTTCCAAACAAACAAACTGCAAAGAGAAAGGGTTGAGAAAGATCTAATCTACTACTAGATTGTAAGAGATGATGAATGCTTTTATGACTCTACTAGACTTAGTTTAGCCATCAACATCAACCAAGCTAATGCCATCTCCTAAGGTAACTATAAGATGTTCAAACTATTACCATTCCATCAACACCATCCATCAATGCATATCAATGTGCAAGCAATAATCAAAGTAATTCTCATAAATATGTCATTCAAGCATGCAAAGCAAACTTACAATCAGCAAGCAGCTGGTGGTTTGGTCTAAGCGAGTTCACCAAAAATGCATCCAAAATAGCTTCCATTCAACTACTTCTACTTCTACTTAACAAGAAATAAAATCCTACTCTATGTGAGGAAATGTAGAAACCATACAATACTCCAAAGAAACACAAGTAATCCACCATGAAGGCCAACAATGGATTAGCAATTACTTTGATAGCATTATGACAACAATTTCTCCATGTCTCTCTTCTTTACAAATGACAAGGACTTGCCCTTTATTAGTAGTTCCCAGTACAATGTGTGGCTTTGATCGATTTGAAATCAAGGGCCAAGATTAATCCAACACAACCCTAATCTACCCAACTGCTACAAGCATTAAATGTTAGCTAATTACATAAAGGCACCACCTTGTGGGCCAATAAGAAAATTACAATGCCTTTATCAACCAATGAGAAAATGGGTTAGGTAGAAGCTTATATAAGAAGACACCAATCAATGGGCCAATCAAAATAAGAAAATTTACAATACTTTTATTGGCCAATCAAGAAATAGGTTAGGTAGAGGCATTATATGTCTTCCACAGGTACACTTGGCACGGTTTGATTGGTTGATCTTTGATACGTGCAACTTAAATTTTCTGATTGACTAAAGGTGAGTGGGCGCCACCTCAGCCTGCTTATCTCATAGACTTGATAAATACCTCTTAATGATGAGAAAATATCTCTTGATACTCAACATTATCAAGCCTTCATTTGTGATGGCTCATAGTCTCAAATTGCTTCATCTTCATGCATTCTTTTGTATCTTTTGGAATCCTTCGCCTTGAAATTTCCTCATTGTCATAACTTGGATTTGTTTGTTCTTGAACTCTTGATTTCTTCTCGATGATCTGACCTTGATCTAGCACTTGTAGAAGAGGTTTAAGTGTGGCATGTGGTTGGACTATCTGATTGAACTTGGATTTCTGGAGGAAATTCAAGTTTGCAATAATTTTTTCCCTTGGCTTGCAGACTTAGTCATGAAGTTGTACTTGCACTTTGAACTCCATCTTGAATGACCTGGACTTAGACTTGGATTTGTATCCCTTTGTCTTGGAACAATCTCGCTTACGTTGAACAACTTGTAACCTGCTGATGCATGAAGTTTTCACATTGTACCTTGCTTGAGATCCATGATGAATGACCTGCAATTTGTTGATCTCTGTTTGAAGGCTTCGAACTTAATGTTGCCACATCCCTTTGTTCTCTAAGCATCTTCAACCTACATGCATCATCATGCATTAAGTACAGAATTTGAAATTCTTTTCCTTTAAAGATTGAAAATTGGATAACAAGAAATGAAATTCAAAACCAAGGCTACTTGTGAATAATCTTATAAAATTTAACCTTAGAACTTCACCATTTCATCCTAATATCTAATATGCAAATGAAAATCTAATGATAAAGCATATGAATTCAGTACCAAATTTTCATTTTCATCCAACTCTTAAAAAAGTAACATCCTTTGCCAAATTCTAGCCATATAGCTTATATGCTGATGACAAAAATCTGAGTTCTTTCAAGGCCCAATTTTGATATGATTTGACTTCTAAACTCAGGTTTATGGCCAGATTTGCAATTCACAGTACTAAGTTTCTGATTTTCTTGAAAATTGAAGTGTGACAGTAGTCCAAATTTGTTTGATTTCTTGATTCTTCAATGTCTTCTTTCAGCACCAACCTTCTATGATGTCAAAATTTTGAGCACTATTCCCAGGTCTGTAAGTTAGAAGGTCCAATTTTCTATGATTTTTGCACCCAGTTTCAAAGTTCGCAGCCTTATCTTACTTTATTCTTCTTGGTTTTATGACTTGCAAAGCCCAAACTTAGTGCGGCTTAGGCTTGAACTCCGTATGCCTCCCCTAGACTTGGAAATCCAATGGTGATTAAGGACTGATCTGCTCTGCTCTGCTCTTAGCTCAAACTGCCTTGTAATTGGTTTGAGGTGACAATGAAATTAATTGGTTCCCCTTTTATATGGCAATCAAATCTAAAAGACATGTCTTCTCACCCAGCCAACTTGGCTTGGGGAAAACAAATAAATTAAAACCAAGTCATTTAATAAAATCACACCCAATCACTATTTACTTCATGCCATTATCGCATTAAATGCATGGCTCTTTCTTTGCATTTGAACCCCCTTCAAAATCAGGTCAGTTTAAGTCATGGCCTATTTGAATTAAAACAAAGGTATCCTCATTGATAATTGGGTGATTTAAATTAATTTCTTTTTCAAATTCGATCACCCTTAGTAAATGCTATCAAGCATTTAATGATTTCCCTTGGATTAATTCATAGCCTCCAATTTAATAAAATCCATTCATTTATCCAGTCGCTCGCCCTTAATAAATACCCACGTTTGGCATTTAATGATTTTCATAATAGCGCCTTTTTGAATTTCATAGGCAATTTAATCAAGATCAAACCACATTTAATGGAAACATTTAATTTCATCCATGTTCGATTGCCACAATAAATGGTTTGCTTTTAAAATTCAATGTTTTTATTGCTAAACCCTACGTTTTCACTTCAAACTCCATCAAATTTTTCCCCATTAAGGTCGATCCTCATGTAATGATGGTTTGCTGGCCATGCTTGTTGAGCTTCCAAGTGATCTCCCTTAGGACGGATTTGGAGGTTCGATGTGGCAAGGTGGATTCCACATGAGACGGTGGATTCCACCACTTGATGTGTCAAGGTGACTCATGAAAGTGGGATTTCCACCCTTCAAATGGTAGGGTGACTCTTGAAAGTTGGATTTCCACCCTTCAAGCGGCAAGGTGCCTCATGAAAGTCGGATTTCCACCCTTCAAGTGGTAGGGTGCCTTTACCAATTAAAAGCTAAGTCAAACCCAATCTGACCTCGATGCCTTGAATGGAATTGGTTAACCCCAAGCCCAAACACTTGGCCCTTGCCACTTCTCTTCCATACTCAGACTTCAATCAGATTCGCCACTTCTCAGTTGCTCTCTATACTTCCAATTCCAAGAGACTTGCAAAACTCTAAACTATTTCCAAACTACTCTACCAACTAAACCTATGCACAGGAAGCAAAAGAGGGGGTCCCCATTTGCAATGGGGTGATGGTGTGAAAACCTCACACCAGGGCATTGCTTGTTGATCCCATAGGGGGCTCCCTCCATAGACCCCCACTCGCCACCATCCCACCACCATCTCCCATTCATCCCTAAATCTAGGCCCTTGGTCCCCTCATCACTGAGACATATCCCTACATCTCGAGACTCTGTGGAGCATAGAAAATTATAGGTTTTTCTTTTTCCGTGTTCTCTTGTTTGTGAAGTTATTATGAAATAAATTATTTGAGAGGGTCCTAGATAATTTTGAATTCTTCTCAGAATCTCAGCCGTGAAAGGTGCGCATTAATACTATTTGTGCTGTTCGGAGAAATTACATGGAAGTTTCAATGTTAGATTAGATAAAGATGCTTACAAACAATTTCCTAGCTATTGAATAATAACAAGATCATTTAACTCTGTGTAGAGCTTGTAATCTTAATATAGGCGGACAGTGCATGTTGCGCAGCTAACCTTGGCAAGGGAAACTTAGTGTCCTTCTTATGTTAACTGAGTCAAAATGAATTCCTGCATACCCTAGATTCAGCTATGTGAATGATACAATTCTAACCAAATGTGTAATTCAGGTACTGCATGTCTGGTAGCTGCCACTAGCCCATTTCTGTGTTTTGGCCAGTTGGCTATTAATGTCCCTGTGCTCCAAATTTGCTTGGTGTCCAAAGATTTCCCTGTGTTCTCTTTTTTCTGCATTGAATAATGGTCACACCTTTGCATGAATTATATATTTTGTGATACCCCAAAATACATAAATTCCCTTTCTCCATTCTTTGTTGAGGTGTGGTCAATTCAGCATGCATTTTAAGATGTCGACTGAGGTATACTGTATTTGTTTATTTATTTAATTGCTAATTTATACATATTAAGTAAATGATCCATTTCAAGAGAAGAACAACTAAATATAATTATGCATTTGTCTTACCGATTTTGCAGATGGTTTTTTCATCATCAACTACTGTCTATGGTCAACCCAAGGTGATTCCTTGTGTGGAGGACTTCCCACTTGCTCCAATCAACCCATATGGACGCACCAAAGTATGCTTTTCATCACAATATGATGACTTTGATAATTGTATTCCTTTAGCCTGAATTGCTGCTGCCTTTCTTGACATAATTATTCATTTTATGTCTGACTGGATTTTTGGACCTTGCTTTATTTAGATTACTTCTAGCTTTGGTCACATTAATCAATGTTAAATTGTGCCTTTTGCTTGTTAAATGAACATTTAATTTATCTTGTATACATTCAGTATAATAAAAATATTAAATTTGCACATTTTAATAGTATATCTACTTTATAATGTTGTTTCCTCAGTTCTTTATTGAAGAAATTGCCCGCGATATTCAGAAAGCAGATCCTGAGTGGAGAATTATTTTGCTTAGATATTTTAATCCAATTGGAGCTCACCCTAGTGGCCAGATTGGTGAAGATCCCAAGGGAATCCCGACTTGTCTGATGCCTTTCATCCAACAAGTGGTTGTTGGTAGACAACCTGTGTTGAATGTGTATGGTAATGATTATCCAACAAAGGATGGCACAGCGGTATGTCTTTGATATCCTATACTAGCATATGTAGATACTGGAAAACACATACTTGAGAGGATTAAAATGTTTTGATAATTTTTTTTTGTGATTGGATATCTAGATGTCAGTTTACTAGGAGCATAGATAGTTTTATATGATTGTTATCCTTAATTCTATTGCATGGTTAATCTTTAGGGGCCTTATAAAGCACTTTCAATAGCTCACAAATGACATTTTGGAGTTCATTGCAGCTTATTACTTACCACATATACGTATGCAGGGTCTTTATAAGATATTCTTTTTAAAGGAAATTCTGAAATAGAACTGATTAATTTTTTTGAAACCTGTTTCTCTCTGTGGACTCTATGGTTGATAGTGATATATGAATCATGGAGGTAGAATTGTATGAGCATTCAGTTGTCCTTATCATCAATTATTTACATGATAGATAGGATAGGGAAACAGAGCAAATGAGAAATCACATAGGATTTTTAGGAATTCTGGGTGCAACAAGACTTTTGATTTAAATAAACAATTAGAACAAGTAGAGAAATACAAATTATGCTAATAGAGTGAGAAATCATGTAGAAAAAAAAGATATAAATGTCACAAAATGAGCAATGTATGACCCTTCCAAATTATATTCAGAGAAAGCAAAATACAAACACTTGCAAGGTCCTAGTGAATCTTCATAGAGATAATGAGTAACCTGAATGAAGGCTTTCAATTGCTTTTGCTTGGGTATAGAGCTTCATATTTGTGTCTGGATTCTTTTATTGATTCCCAATGGCATGTAATATGCGTCAAGGCTATAGAGGTCCATAGACAATGGGCTGAAAACCAATAATGGCCTTCAGAATATAGCCTCAAGTCAATGGATCAAAGACAACAATGGTTGGAAAGATTTGGTCTGAATAGCATAATGGTGTGATTGACAGCTATATCCCAAAGGAAAAAAATGGTTTGAAGGATTGGGCAATGTTGGTGAGCAGGCATTGTCCTTAGGGCAATATATGACCTGAAGGCAACTTTACTCCAACTTTGGCCCAAAGGCAACAAAGAATTTAAGATAATAGCTGAAAGGCATAGTGGCATGATTGACAGCTATGTCCCAAAGCAAAAAATGGTTTGAAGGTTACGAGTTATTGGCAATAAATATTTCAAAGGCTCTGATCTGAAGGCAATGTTGGCCAAATGGCACTGCCCTGAGGGAAGCAATGACTTGAATGCAATTTTGGCCCAAAGGCAACAACAACCTGAAGGCAATGTTGGCCCATAGGCAACAATGAACTTAAGATAATAGCTCAAAGGCCATAACGAGAAGGTAATAGCTCAAATGCCATAATCTGAAAACATTAATGGCCTGAAGGTGACTATGGGAACAAGTCTATGGCAATTATATGGCAAGTTGCAACAATGGCTCAAAAGCTTTGACATGGAGGCAATGGCTGATGGAGTTGGGTTAGAGGAGTTGCCTTGATAGTAATATGGTCTAGAGATGATGGCTTGTGGGATATATCCTTAAAGGCTATAATGGCTTGAGGCAACAATCGCAAGACATCCATAGCTTGAAAGCTTTCTGAAGTTCAACATTTAACATAAAAACTAAGAAGCGATAAAACAGTTTGATGCCAACATGGATTGAGCCACTGCAACAAAATTAAGATAGCTTCTAAACCAAAAGCATAGAAAACTATTATTATAGAAAAACAGAAAATAATTGTACAAAAAGTCAATGTGAAAGATAAAGATATAGTTATATCTTGTACATAAAGCAGAGT
Source organism: Thuja plicata (assembly GCA_018584345.1). Taxonomy (NCBI): domain Eukaryota; kingdom Viridiplantae; phylum Streptophyta; class Pinopsida; order Cupressales; family Cupressaceae; genus Thuja; species Thuja plicata. The sequence continues at coordinate 1,222,818 of MU227511.1, read as the reverse complement.
TTCCCATTCAAGCATCATTGAGGACAGATGAACTCTAGAGAATCCTTCAACAGAATATGCTATAGCCTAATCCTCTTGTGACATGTCCTACAATGATCAAGGGTTATAATAAAGCAAAGTGGGGCAAGAGACTTCTGTTGATGAATTGTCATTGATGTCATTAATATACATTCAAGGACAGCGATCTGATTATAAGACAAAAAGACTGGGCAATGACAAAGTTTGTTAAAGATCAGCAATTTAATTGGTAGGCGATGATTATTAATACAGCTACGGAAACACTCCTCACATGAGGACAAAATTATTTCAGTAGAAGACAATTGTTTTGTCTTGTATGCAAATTTGTCTTATTTACACATCATAAGGAGGTGCAATTAATATTCAAAAGCAGTGATAATATAAGGAGTCATGATAAAAAAAGGAACTAAAAGCAGCGATCAACTCAACAAAGAGGAGAGCTATTCATAACTGATATAAAGCAATGATTACGATGAAAGAAGGCAATGTTTGAGCTAGAAGATGAATAGAAGTATTGTTAACAAAAGGAGATATATTTTCAAAAGGTCATCTCTATTCAAAGAGACGTCACTCTTTGTGAAGAGGCATAAGTATATTTAAACATAAAAGGTGATTGTAAAATGTGGAGAAGAGTGTGTGAAACATAAATAAATATATGAGATATACGCAAGCAGATTGATGCGAAGAGAATATAGTAGAAGATATGTAAAAAGCAGATTTTGTGAAGATCTAAGAGAAATATTATAGCATATTTATAAAGCATATTGGAGCAGATGTAAATCAGAATTATAAGAGTAGATCATGAGGAGTCGATTAGCAGATTTTATGAAAGAATTGTGGGCAGTAATAGGGAATTTGAAGGCAAACTTTATAGCAGATTTGTGAGTAATATTATGGCAAATTTGTGGACAGAATTTTGAGGAGAATTTGTATTGATTTTGGTGCCTCATATTGAAAGACATTTATGTGTGTTTTATTGAGTTGGTGTTCATTTATGGGAGTCTGATGTCTCCTGTAGGTTGGTGCCTACAAAGTTTGTAGAGACAAGTTTATATAAAGCAATAATTTTTCTGTGGTTTTCACCCGCAAGGGTTTCCATAAAAAGTTTGTTCTCATTGTGTTTCTTATTATTAGAAAGTAAAAGATTGTTGTTATATTGATTCCCCCACCCCCCCTCCCCTTAGTATTACTGTGTGCTCATCAACTTCTCCCTCAAACTACTATCCATTACTATTTTCTTGATACACTGTAACATGCTAAGCATATATGTTGTATATAACATAACCAATTAATGTAACATTACCATTTGTAACACTCAAGTTATGGATAAATAGCATGTCCTCCCCTTCTGAAGCGCTTTTTCTTTGAAGCACAAAATGAAACCAAAAGTATGATTTCTTCGCACTTGATTATAACTTGTGCTGTACTTTATTTTTCGGATATATATATATTTTTTAATGTTTATAAAGAGAGATTACAGAAATTCTCAATGGATAAAGAAAGGATAAAAATCCCTGAGGAAAAACATCTCAGTGCAAAATACATTAGAAACACCACTGATAGGGAAAGTACTGAATAACAGTAACATAGATATTTGTAATAAGATAACAACAGTTACAAAACTATATGATGGTAAGTCATTAACATTAACATTGACCATCATAAGCTAGAAATAGAACTGTTGATTCAGTAGCACAAAGCAAGGTGCAACTGCAGCGTATCTTCATGCCTGTCCTTGCGGGTGAAGCTGCCGTCTTTTGCTGTGTTGCTCCTTAATGGTCTTGGCATCTTAGCCTTAATGTAGCTACGCCCATTACTGTTCCTAGTTTTGTTGGATGAAGCTGGTGCATGGGTTGCCCAGAGTAGTTTGGAATACGAGTATTAGTGTTAGCAGCAAAATGGGCTTGTGATTTGTTGGCAGTATTTCTGCATTGCCTCTACCAGCTGAATTCTTTGTCTTTCATCTCTGACCTTTTCTTCAATGGCCTCAGCCGACATTGATTGTTTTTTTTTTCTTTAGGTTCAAATACTCAATCTGTTTCACAAGGCAGTTCTGCATCAAAAGTTAGTTGTTCTTTTGCTCCTGGATGTATTAGACCAAAACAAAGGCCAGCTGCTCAAATAAGTTCCAGTGTTACTAGGGGACGCGTCCCCGGTAATTTTTTCAGCCATCCCCGTCCTAGAAACGTCCCGCGAACAGGGGATGCGTAGGTGATAGAAACTCCCAAGTGTGCTTGCACAAGCTTACTAGGACCCTAACTGTTCCTAGTTTTCCCAAGACCCTATTCTTTCTTCTGGATCTTTCAAGTCCTTACTTAGCTAGTCTAGGACCTCTTCAATACCACTCTAAGAGTTGGTAACCAATGTGCTTCACTAGGGGGTAACTATCATCAAGTTTCACTTCACTTCTTTGCTCTTTCTTGGAAGACTCCAAGTTCCTTTTATGGTCTCCTTTCCTTAACAAGTGTTTGCAGGGGGTATAATCCATTCTTGAACAACTTCTTGAACTTCACTTGACCCCATTGGGACATGGTATCAAGACTTACTCAAACGATTTCAAGACTCTTAGTCCCACTTCATTCAGAATTTTCCCAAACAACCCCAAAAACAAATATGATATTATGATACCCTTTTCCAAGACATGAGAGATTTTGTAGGTCTTAGGGTTCCAAGGTCTCCATATAGTGGATTCCTAGAATTAAGGCCAACTAGGGCTAATTGGGCTATTCTGGTTTAGTCTAGTGACTTCTGCTTGAAAATGTACCCAAATGGATTAGGCAAGGCCTAAGCTTCTTAGGAGGTGTCTGTATAACCTCAATGCTTACAAAACCATGCTTGGTTTCACTCTGCAGATCATACCCCTGCATTCAAACACCATTAGTTCATTGACAAACACGTAACCGGATGCACTGAACTCACCTAGGGCTTGTCATTAAAATTAGTTAAACTGCTTCTCTGAGCTCCTCCCTCCATACGTACACTATACAAGGGCTTCCCTTCCATATCCCTCAAGGCCGTGATGAAATGCATGGTAGAGATCTATGGGGGAGCCATTTTACCCCAAACTGCTCTGTCAAAACCAATAATTATCCAACTCAAAAGATTTTACAAAACTACTCTAATGAACACCTAGAAACTCCAAACCAAAACAAAATACACTATATCTATCCCTACTACAAGAACACTAACTATCAAAAAGCATTAACAATGCACAAGAACATAGTAACAGAGCAACTTCAGACAATTTGAATTACTTCTCCACCTCAGCTAATCCTCGGGAAATGGGCCTCCTCGTGGTTTTTATGCTTTCCTCATGTTTGTAGGTGGTTACCATAACTACCCATCCTTGAACATCGAAAGGAATCATTTCATAACAATGTTGTCATGCAACTTTGCAAAGTTGCAAATGTTGTCATGACAACATTTTGACAACTTTTACAATTTTGCCTCTAACATAGTTTAATGACCTCTAACCTATACCAAATGATGTAGAAACACCTTAGAGGCCATTTTAGGCTCAATTCCAAGCTTTCCTAAGCCTTCAAGGCTTTTAGACCCAAATTCCCACTTTTAGGCTTTCTAAAGCACTAAACACTAACAAAGCAAAAACAACTAGAGTGGATTGATCCTAGTCAAATCCACCTAGGTACAAACTCACAAGACTTTCTAAGGTCTAAGCAAATACCCCTAACTTGGCTAGGGTCAGTACAAGCCACAACCAAAATAGAAACTAGGAGTTAGCATAGGTGCTCTTGCACCAGTAGGGGACTTTGACTTTGACTTCTAGAGGAGATTTGATTTTTACTCTCAAAGTAACACAAATTTGGGATACTAATTCGGCCAATTCTTATATTTTAAGGTTCTATTATGTATAAGTGCATGCTTTATCCATGTTTTTCATATGAATAATTTAAATTTCTCTCCATATTTTAATTTTCCCTATTGTTATATAGCTAGATTTGACTTTTACTCTCAAAGTAACACAAATTTGGGATACTAATTCTGCCAATTCTTATATTTTAAGGTTCTATTATGTATAAGTGCATGCTTTATCCATGTTTTTCATATGAATAATTTAAATTTCTCTCCATATTTTAATTTTCCCTATTGTTATATAGCTGTACCCTTTGCCATCCCCTAGCCGTCCCCAAAATTGGCAAAACATTTTGTCGTCCTGGAAACTTGTTCCCCCGTCCCTTGCAGAAACTTGGGGTAACACTACAAATAACTGATTTTCTGTCTTTGACTTCTGTTGTATCCAAATAGTATCATTCTAGATCATCTATCCCATCCATGTGTAATCTAATTCGTGATGTGCTTTGATTGTACAATGACACATAGTTCTTGCTCTATGGATTTCATGTATTTGCTTGCTTTGAGACCAAATAGGAAGTGGAACATTCTAGTAGAACTTATTTTTCAGTACATTTATATTAAATATGAAATGGATTACGTGGAATGAAATATAGAGGAAATTGAACCAACTTTAATGTGTTATTAGTATCACCTTAGTATAGTGTTGTACAATAAGTTGGTAGTGGCAAAAAAACTATGGAGGCCAAAAGACAATTGATCTAGAAAGATGCATTATATTGATTAAACAAACATCTTGAATAACTGAATAACTAAATGAATAATAACAATACAATGAGTCCTTATAAAGTAAATATAAAAGCTAAAGAAAGCAACCTTAGAGAAATCCTAGGTCATTACATGTGTCCTCATCAGATATGACTTGAGACACTTAAAAGGGACATGACTAAGGAAGCTTAAGCACTAGGGTACTAGATTACTCACCCCCCTTGAGTGCAATTTAGGGAGTAGCTAAAACCTCTAAATGCAAATGCTTGAAATGCAAAGATGGGTCCTGACAACTACAAGGCTTGATGAAGTACCCATGAATGTAAAAGAAAAGATGTCATAACTAGAGAAAAGGAGAAAACCTCATTGGAAAAAGCAGCTCTCCAAAAAAGAGAAATACAAATGAAGGACTAAGAAGCCTCTAAGACAAAGCCCCAAAAGAATAGGAACATGAAGAACATTACTAGAGTAGAAGCTGCAAACAATTATTGAAAGATGACTGCTATCTAGTGCTATGAATGAATAACTACTTCTTAAACAAGATGAAAATCAGGATCAAGAAAACAATCTGCATGAGTGTCAAAGTGGTAAGTGCTCCATCTCAAAGAAATATAGCCTCTACATCCACCTAGTACATATAAGAAATTGGGTAGAGCCTGTACAAGATTATACATAGAAATATTATTTTCTTTTTTATTCTATTGCCCTCATTATATGAATTACATCAATATATATGTATATTAATACATATATAGGATTTTCATATCCTATATTATAGGTAACTTCATAAACAACTTTCCTATAAATATTGAGTTGTTTCTAACAACTCAATATGTACCACTGTTCTAATCATGTATTTAACAAACTATAACAAATACTTATTTTATGCATCCTATGATGTAATATTTCTAACACGAACACCAACCAAAGTTCCCAGACTTGGACTCGGCTTGAACTCGGCAAGGGTGAACCGACTTGGGACTCAAGACTCGGCAAAAAAAGAAACTTTGCAAAACTCGACAAAGTGAAAAAACCAAAGAAATTTAGAGATTTTTGAGGATTTAAAACTTGTTTCATGCACCCTTTATTGAATAAAGCTTAAAGACACAATAACATCATCAAATAGAAGCTAATTTGATCACATACATAAATATACATCGAATACATAAGTACAAACACAAATTGTAGCTGAAGGAAATAACAAACTTAGATATATAAAATTATAAATATTGTCAATGTATATAAAACTCATGGAATATGAAATCCACGACATCAAATGTATATAAAACTCATGGAATATGAAATCCATGACATTAAATGTTCTAGAATCCAAACATATATGAAAATAAAAATAAGTCTATGGCTCAACCTCAGCCTTAGAGGAGCTTGCATCCCTCCTACAAAGGCATCTAATGTAGGTCTTGGATGATTGAACAACCATAGCTTGTGCCTATGACACACTACTCTGACCAACATCAGTTGTGCTTGTGCTCGTGTCTGATCGTGCTCTACACTCCTGTGCCATGGCCACAACCTCAGCCTCTCTATCCGCCTGTTCAATCCACTCAAGGTCCTCATCAGTAAAGACGGGATCGATAGACTCAGTGGTGACCCATTCGCATTTTGGATCGACCTCCTCTAGCGTGATCGGGCTGGAGTCTCTATCCATAATTTATTTGGTTCTTAAGATGAAGGTTGTAATGAACAAATGCTAGATCATTCAACCTCTCCATGGACAATCTATTGTGCCTTTTCGAGTGAATGTGCTTGAACATGCTCCAGTTGCGCTCACAACCCAAAGCATTGCATGGATTGCTCAATATGTAGATGGCAATTCTTTGAAGGTTTGAGGTTTTAGGCCCAAATATTTCCAACTTTAAGACTAAATTATAAAATCAAATTATAACACATATTTTTACCTGGCTGCAATTTTGTGCGAGCGACTTTGCACATTTGACTTCCGAACAACTCCCCTTATGCATTTTTAAATGCCTCTATCTCGTGCAGTGTAGTTTTGATATTAGTATTGCTAGTAGTCATTCGCTCTACCATTGAATAGAGCTCAATAAGAACCTCCCCATCCGCCTTGAAATCATGGCGGAGATGGTATGCCGGATTGAGGTAATAAGCGACTGCATGGATGGGCTTGTGGAGCTGGAGGTGCCATCTCCTATCAATTATTGCCCAAATGGGGTGATACTTACTCTCATCTCCTCCATATACAGATCTAATGGCCTCCTTGGCCCTATCCATGCCCTCGTATATGTAGCCCATATCGGGTTTCTCCCCATCAACAACTCATAGGAGAACTACCAAGGGCTCAGTGACCTGGAAATATTGTGACACAATGACAGTTAAGTGTGAATGACAATAAGAAAAATTGCAAAGTTGCAAACAAAATAAAAGTATGCATATAAATTAAAAGTAAATACTAAAACATAATGTACAGTTTATAAAAAATTTACCTACATGATCTCTGCACAAGGGGTCCAAAAACCTGCCTCATAAAAAATGCAATCTCCTACAACCATCCTTGCAGTTGTCGTAGCATAGGATGAGGAAGTCCACTCACCAACAAACATGCGCCTCAAAGCTGCCTTTGGCTAAATCATGGATTTTAATGTGATAAAATTTGAGGTGAATCTTGTGATACCAAGACGAGCCAACTCCGTCTGCCTTGTATATTGCCTCATTATGCTAAGGACCTATGCATGATTGTAGATAAACTTGCAAATATTTTTGGCCTTATCAACGTATGATTTGACCCATTCAAGCTTGCCAATATCCTCCAATATGAGGTCAAGGCAATGAGACACACATGGAGACCAAAAAATATTTCGTGTCTCTCCGACAAAAGTCTACCTACAACAACATAAGTTGTTGCATTGTCCATCACCACCTGAACCACATTTTCTTCCCCCACCTCACGTATGACTTCCTCAATAGCCTCACATTAGCATGTGCAATTTTTGACAAGTGAGGAAGCATCAACGGACTTAAGAAACAGGGTGGATCCCGAAAATAAAGCAAAACAATGATCAATGAATAAATCGTAAATTACAAAATCCAAATATTAATCACTAAATCAAATTCAAATTATTCAAAGCATTTTGGGAAGTAGAATGATCAATCACCTTTGTAGGAAACAAGAAAATTTAGTAGTGTCCTATTCCTCCTATCGGTCCAATCATCTGTCATGATGGTTCAGCCCTTTTTGCTCCAAAACACTCACTGGTCCTCTAACTCGTAGAGGTTTTTATCTTCCCAATAGGTGCTACCTCTGTATGGATGGTGAGGAAATGGTCTCTCACATTTCTCTTCACCGTCCCTTCACTATCCACATCTGGAACAAAATCTGGCAAAGCTTGAATATGTCCTAGGTCTGTCCCCTTTCTATTCAAGATTTTTATCTCCAATGGAGTTGTCCCTCCTCCAATAAATCCATTAGGAGGTTATGGTCTCTTATTCTCCCTCGTCTCCTATGGGGGGTCTGGAAGGAAAGAAATAATCACATCTTCAGAGAGAAGGCTCTTCCTCCTGACATTGTGTTCGAAAAAATCGTTAGAGAGGTCAAGACAAATTTCCAGATCTTGCGGGTGCCTCTTTATCTTAATAATCAAATTGATCTTAGCATCTTGCAGAACTGGAAGATTACTCTTGTCAGCTCCAATGGTACTGTTAATAATTCTAGGGATGGTTGCATTTGGACCCTCCCTCCTGCTGATTGGGTTAAAATTAACTTTGATGGGGCAGCCAAGGGTAACCCTGGGCAGGCTGGGTGTGGGGGAGTGATAAGAGATGATAAAGGCTTGTGCATGGCAGTTGTGGCACTCCCTTTGGGATCCCAGACCAACCACCTTGTTGAGGCTATGGGAGCTTATCATGCTCTAATCCTTGCTAAAGATCTTAAGTGTTGCAGGGTCTGGATTGAGGGGTACTCTAAAAATATCATCATGTGCCTCAAGGGCCTAAGCATGGCCTCTTGGACTATTAATAATTTAATTGATGCATCTATAAACATTATAAAAACCTTTGATAAATGTAATATTTCTCATGCCTATCAGGAAGTTAATGACATGGCGGATTGGCTTGCCAATGTTGGTGTCAAAGCTGATTCAAAGCTGACATGGATGGGTGAAGGGGCTTTCAATGCTAAGGTGAAAGCCATTCTTAATTATGATCGCACCCACAGTTAAGTGGGAAAAATCTCCAAGTCCCAATGATGGCAAAACTAAGTGTTGCGATACGGGCAATTATGGCAGCTGTCCCCTCGATAGGGTGGCTAGTAATTATGATTTGGCCTTGCACGTTTTATGGGTGTTGAGTGCCTTCATTTTCACTATGAACGTTAGTCTCTGGGGTTTCATTGTGCTTCATTCAAATTACAGAGGTGACAATTGGGAGTTTTTGAAGCAAACTGAGAAAGCTAGTATGGGAGGGGATATGAAGAGAATCCTTGTAGTGTGTTGATTGGAAGGCTAGACCTACGGTTTAGCATCTTCTTAGGAGGGGCAATTTGACTAACTATTTTTAACGTCTCCATGGTCGGAACCCTGTTGTCACTAGAATGTTCAAGAAAGAGTGGAAGAATGGCAAAATCACCATCGCTGGTAGGACTGTCAAAGTCGATGAGGGGGTTATTGCAGAGGTTACGGGTCTTCCTTTGGAAGGAATGAACTTCTATAGAGACAAAAAGCTGACTGGCTCTGTTGTCAAGCTCTTCCCCAAGGAAGAAGATGAAAAAAAGAAGCTTGTCAAAATCAATAAGACCTACTATGTGCCCAAGGCAATCAAACTGGTATGGAGACAAATGCTTTTTGCCATTATGTAGTATATTACCCTTGATGGTAGGTTGACGAGGGCATATGGGTATCATTTTGTTTTACTAAACCATTTTTGGCATGATGCCAAAGTTTCTTTTCCTCGCTATCTGTAATGCTTTATGAATGCTAGTATTGAAGATTTCAGGGCTAACCCCTACGGTAACCCTGTTCTTCATGAAGGGCTTATGCTCTTAATTTATGAACATTTAAATGCTACTGCTATTGATCATCATGTGCTGGGTAATGTTGATTCAAAGGATGAGAAGCTTGAAATGGAGGAAGGTGATGATGATGTCTGGGACACTGATGTTGAAGAAATTCCGGGTTCCTCTACCCCTGTGAAGAACCCTAAGAAGGATGGGAAGGGTAAAGGTTCCTCTGTTCCTAAGCCCTCTCCTAAGAAGAAAGGAAAAAAACAGAAAATTGAAGAGGAAAGCCTGACTAAGGAAGAAGACGAGGAGGTGGAGGGATGAGATACTGATGTGGAGCTTCCCCCCCTAAGAAAGAAAAAAGAAGAGGTGGCTCCCTTGTTAGTCAGGCGGGTAAATATAAGGCTCTTACGCCTTCTTTGACCACCAAGAAACCTGTGAATCCCACCCCTGGAGACAGGAAACTGAAAAATGTTGAGTTTCATAAGGAGGTTTGTGTTTCCCTTGCTGGTTCCAAGGAGTTGGAAGTGGAAGATATGGATGTCAAAGATGCTACTGATCTTAGTGAGCTGGACCAATATAACAGGGAGCCCTCTTTGGGTGTTGTTCAGATGGCTAAGGAAGGTGCTGTGGACTTTTACAGGCTCATTAGATGGATCTTTCATGAGGTTAAGGAGATTAATATTAAGCAAAGGGCCCTCTCCAGCAAGCTAGAGAACTTACAGACCTCTGGGTAGTGTTAATGAAATTTGGGCGGTCACTGAAAAAGCCTCGACCTTGGAGGATATTGCTTGTGTGGTGAAGGATGTTGAAACCCTCAAGAATAACAATGATAAGAACTTTGGGGAAATGGTGTCTAGGGTTTCTAAAATGGAGACCACCCTGATGAAAATTGGAGAACAAAGCTACAAAATCCTAAAGGCTTCTGCTCAACACCTGAAGATTTTAGTTGCGAAGCTGGAGCAGACTGATCAAGACAGAGCCATTGTGGAAGTTGATGGAGACAAGGACGCTGGCTCTAAGGAAATTGCTGGACCTAGTAAGAGGACTCGTGTTAGCATGAAGAAGAAAGCTTACAAGCCGAATAAGGACATTGAAGACCTTAAGAGTGTTGCTGCTGAGATGAACAAGCTAGAGTTGGAAGCAGCTGAGCTTCTTAAAAAATTCACTTAGTTTTTCTACGGTTTTCAGTCTTGTTGCCGTCTTTTTGCTGGTCTTTGGTTGTTTGTTGGATATTTGTGTCAACTTAGTTCTTTGTTGACAATTTTGTCTTAGTTTCGTTTTAGTAGACTTTAATGCTCATATCTTTGTAATTTTAATGTATTGGGTTTTGGGTCCCTAAAACCCAATTTTACTTAATCAAAAACTTTTATATCTTCAACCATTTCTAACAAAAGGGGGCCACTTTAGTCAGTATTAGTAGGGGCTTTAAACCCTGTCCCACAAATGGTTAAGGCATTTATCATGCCTTGCTAGTAAGGAGACCTGTCACAAATAGATTAAATAAGTATGTTCAGTAAAATTATAACAATTCATTAGACAAAGCATAGTTCGAATTTTAAATTTAAAACAATCAAATGAGAAAGAATTGCTTGGCTGCAACAAATGCAATGTTGTAAAAGTACCAAAACTTGCAAATTGCTTTTTTTGCAGTATCATGGACCTCCATGTTCCAAGGCATGTTCTCAAGAGAGGGTTGTGAACTAGGTTTAGTGCGTGGCACAAAAACATTGTCCAACCTTGATTTCCAAACTCTAGGACCAAAGCTAACAGTGCCACTGGAAGAAGCAAAAGTAGAAGCACTAGCACTAGTAGAAGAACTAGGACGAAATGGAGGCATGGAAGAACCCTCTCGAACACAACCTATTGATGGGGCTGAATGGGAACCAATACTAGCTAATCCTCCCTTTGCCTCTTCTTTGTTTCCTTTAATTCCTCAAATGTTTCTAGTACCCCATAGCTTGCACAAACAACCTTGGAAGGTGCTTCTTTACACGTCCTAATATCATGGCCATGTACCCCGACAATATAGTATTTAAATCTAGTGATGCTACCATGATTAATTTCTTTACAGAATTTACATTTCACTTGCCCTCTTGTTCTACTAGGAAATTCTTTAGCATATTGCCAAGCCGCATCCTTTTGACCTGTTTTCTTAGCCTAAGGTTTAGGTTGAGGATTAGGATAGACATTGGGGAAAAATATGGTTTTCAAAACGTCAAAGATGCTGCAATAAGACAATTCTAGAAAAAAGTTACCATTTGTGCGTTGTGTTTAATAAATTAATATAAAAAATGGGGTTTTGTCCAAACAAAAATTGTAGCTTTATTTTAACTTTTCAATTCTTCTATCTTGATTCTTTTCCCTTTAAATTCAAAGTCGAGCTTCAAAGCTCAAACGAAAAATCAGCAAACCCTACATTTTTTTAAGAAAAAATTGTAAATATGTTTACAAATTTTTCTAAAAAAAAACGTAGGATTTGCTATTGTTCTTTCATTGAAATTTGAAATTTAGATTTGAAAGGAAAACATTCAACTTCAAGAATTGGAGAGTTTAAAAAAACAATGAAGATTGTTTATCAGAAAATACAAAACAAAAAAACCCCAAAAATCCATAAAATCTCACACTTACCTCTTACAACAAATTTGAAATGAGATGAAAGCTCTTTGCACTTGTTGGTATGGACTCTTTGATGCTCCAAATGCAAGTATTACACTGTCCCAATGTGATTTGTTGAAGATTTTTAGCTCTTCCTCCCCGGTGGTTGCACTTCTATGGACTCTTATTTTTCTTCTAATCTCACACTTCTCTTTTCTTCTCATTACAGTGAAATGAAATGCTTTTAGGGTTGCAGTGAAGAAATAGAACAAAAAAAGTAACTTAGAACATTCACTTTTTATTTTTTATTTTTTTTGCACAAAACTTTGAGTCTTGTCATTGGGACTCGGTGAGTCAGTCTCTGACTCGGTGAGTCACAGCCCAGACTCGTCCGGGTCCCTGGGATGCGCCCAGCATCACCCGACTCGTGACTTGCCGAGTTTAGGCGAGTCCCCACGATTCTAGGAACTTTGATACGAACAATACACAAGAACAAATACTAGATACGTAGCTCACTCCAAAAAACATGTAGGCCCAAAGTAAATTGCTGGTTGAACCCACATGGTGGACTCGGGGCAAGGTTGTTGGGGTTAAAAAGTGACTCATCGACAACCCAGAGATCCACAATGCAGGAAAAGGAAGCATGTGAAAAATGGTCTAGAAAACTGTGAGGGACCCCAAATTACCAGTGTTACCCCGAGTTTCCAGGATGGGGACGGCAGGGGACAGAGGGACGGGTTTCCAGGACGACAATTTTTTTTGCCAAGTTTGGGGACAGCAAGGGACGACAAAGGGGATGACTATATAAATATAGGGAAAATTTAAAAATATAGGGAAACTTGCATGTATAGTATATACATTACATTCATATGAAA
>MU227511.1:1192041-1209724 GCA_018584345.1 Thuja plicata | reverse complement strand
ACAATTTTTTTTGCCAAGTTTGGGGACAGCAAGGGACGACAAAGGGGATGACTATATAAATATAGGGAAAATTTAAAAATATAGGGAAACTTGCATGTATAGTATATACATTACATTCATATGAAAGCATGCCATTTAAACATCGTACTCATAGAACCTTAACATACAACATTTCAATATTCAAACTCAATACTCAATATGCATTCATAATTCGGAATTCATTGTCAATATGCATGTAATATTAAAATAAAAACATACAAAAAAAGAAATACACCTAAGAACATAATTCATAGTTCATTGTCAATAGCAACAAGAACAATAAGCCACCTTCCAAATTGAAGCACACTACTATCATTTAAGTTTGATTTAAATTATCAGTGTACACATTATAGGCATAGCGTTACAATTGCTTTGGAAGATAATCCTTTGCACAATAGTGCCAGTCCATGAAATAACATTCCTATGAGATACTAACATGAAAGACCTTGGAAACTATGTTGGAGTTGACTGTTGCAGGTTTGACATCGACTCCAAAAAGGGCTGTTACAGATAGTGGATCAAGTATGTCTCCCAATGCTCTTCTCACTCTAGACCACATTCTCCAATGATCTAAATTGGGGTTACACCGTTACTCCCCTAAAACTACACCTCCAATTCATTGTAAGTGGACTGATATTAATACGAACAAGTTTGCTATACAGTTCCAATCATGATATAGGTCTGTTACAGCAAGATGGCACTTTGATGCAACCTCCACTTTTCATCAAATCTTCTACAAAGGACCCAAACCAGCACAAAACCAACCTAGCACTGATGTATTGCTACAAAATGACATAAAGATGCATGTTCCAGATCTTTAATGCACTTTTCATACTTTCCCAAAACCTTGCAAATATTCTGCTATATGATTCTGAGTGTGTAACATGACTGTAACAACATTCTTAATTTAACAATTCTTAATGTAATGTTGCCAAATACTAATCAGAGGACCCAAATAGTAGGAATTAACTACCAAACAATAATAAACATAATAAGGCAAACTTGGAAGGAGAGGCACACTTTAAAATTAAAAAAGAGGGGGTTTTATAAAAGAAAAATGTGTTTTTTAAAGTGCTGATGCAGCCTTTCCTATTGGGGACGCCCATCCATCCCGGGGACTTCCAAGGCATCCACAAGGCGTCCCCAGCCGTCCCGGGGACTTCCAGCCACCCCCCCCTGTTTTGGGCAACATCCCCAACTTTCTGGGACGTCCCTTGTCATTTTTTGAAAATTGGGGATGGGGTGGGGACGTCCCCTAACCGTCCCCCCATCCTGGAAAAGTCCCCGTTCCGGAAATGGGGGGTTTTAGGCCGGGGACGCGTCTCCGGGTAACACTGCAAACTACATGTAAAAAATGGGGGGTTTTAGGCCGGGGACGCGTCCCCGGGTAATACTGCAAATTACATGTAAAAAGAAATGTGCATGTTTGAAAAATTCTGCCACTGCCATCCATTTTCATTTTTATTTTAATTTATCGCTTAGTTCTTTTAAATTTGTCATAGAAGATAGTTTTTATCTATTTAGATAATGTAAATTACAATATTTTTTTCTCTTCTTTCTAAACCATACTTGGTTGTTATGACCTCAGGTTCGAGATTACATTCATGTTGTGGACTTAGCTGATGGTCATATTTCTGCACTGCAAAAGCTCTTCATAACAGAGGACATAGGTAGTGTCTCCGAGGTTCATCATTCATTTAAATGATAATTATATAAAATGTTATCTCACCAGTATGTAAGATCTCATGGTTGTAAGCTGCAAAACAAGGGGTTTTATAGTTATAAGATCTCACCAGTCTTTGCATCATTCATCTTATACCTACATGTTTCATAATCATGTACTCAGATATGACCTAAAGCATTTGTGCAATTAACCATCTTATTGGTATCTTTCTTCTTATCTTTTAGCTTTACTTTATTTCTTGTTTAAATTTTTTATCTTCAATCTGAACTTGGAGGGGGATCTCAGCACTCAAAAAGTATTTGCAGAATCTGTCATTCTGGTTTTGCAATTTTTTTTGAAAAATCTGAACTTATTGGAATTCATACTTTTCATGATGTTAGATACTATTATACTCTTATCACCTACACTTGGGGATCAGAGTGTTCCGTTCCCTCATACTTCTAAATTTGGAAGGATGGCCTGTTACTGGTACTTTATTGGGGATGTTGAATGAATGGTCCATTGATCTGTCTCTGTCTGATTATGATTAAAGGCTAAAAAATGACAGTTTAAAATTTAATGTTTAAACCTATCCATATTTCTTAAGGCAGAGATATATTCAATTTTTCAGCAATCAAAAATCTATAAGAACATGAAGCTCACTATATTGGAAGAACTGATTAGCAATTGCGTTTCTGATATGACACCCTCTTTTCTTTGAGTGATTTGAACAGACTGAAACCACCTCCTGGAATTACTGATAATTATGACTGATACATGAATCTTATATTTGGTATCTCTTTTCATTCAAGATTTTCTCTTAGCATAATGTTCATTAAATGATAATAAGATTTCCAAGGTTACCCCAAGTTTCCGGGACAGGGATGGCAGGGGATGAGATGATGAGTTTCTGGGACAGCAAATCTTTTTGCCAATTTTGGGGACAGCTAGGGCACGGGAAAGGGGATTGCTATATAAAAAATAGGGAAAATTAAAATATGTAGAGAAGTTTAAAATATTCATATGAAAAAATGGATAAAGCATGCACTTATACATTATAGAACCTTAAAATATATGAATACCAGAATTCTTATGCCAACTTCGTGTTATTTTGAGAGTCGAAGTCAAATTGCCTTGAGAATTGAAAGTCAAAGTTCCCTAGGTGTTCCCCATCCCCGAAACGTTCCTAGGATGGGGATGGCTGAAAAAAAACCTAGGCACATGTCTAACATAGAAGATTTCTTGAATTCCAGAAAATGGTGGCACACCTTTCCCTATTCTTGTGATCCAGGCTAATAAAAGATGGTGAGTCTCAAGGGGTGGATTTTTTTCACTTTAGCTCTTTGTTTTCCTGCAAGAGGATAGGATGATGCTTATATTTCTCTATTGAATTTTCTTCTTTAAAAACATATTTTTAATCTTATATTCCATGAAACTTTCTCGTATATTTTTTTATTGGTCTGGAGGTTTCTAAAAGGTCAGATCTTCCACAACTTCTTTTATTAAAAACCAAAATATCTGAATTCAACAAGGTTTGCTAAAGGAAATGTTTCACTGCCAACAGCTTTCCCTCTTTTATCTTGTTTTCCATGGTCAAACACCATACAGGTATCGCTTTTTTGGTTAATTTTATTTTCCTTTGCCATTGGGATCTGTATTGTAGGGGAATGCTTTATGGATTTGATTCTATTCTCCTTTATTTAAAGACCTACACAATTATGAACAGGAAATGAATTAGATGTTCCAATACTGGTTTGTATTTGCATTAATATGCTTTTATCAATTTGCCTCTAGAATTGAAAGTCAAAGTCCCCTAGGTGTTCCCCATCCCCGAAACGCTCCTAGGACGGAGATGGCTGAAAATAAACCTGGGGACATGTCCCTGGGTAACGTAGAAGATTTCTTGAAATCCAGAAAATGGTGGCACACCTTTCCCTATTCTTGTGATCCAGGCTGATAAAAGATGGTGAGTCTTAAGGGGTGAATTTTTTCACTTTAGCTCTTTGTTTTCCTGATGCTTATATTTCTTCTTTAAAAACATATTTTTAATCTTATATTCCATGAAACTCTCTATATTTTTGTATTGGTCTGGAGGTTTCTAAAAGGTCAGATCTTCCATAACTTCTTTTATTAAAAACCAAAATCTCTGAATTCAACAAGGTTTGCTAAAGGAAATGTTTCACTGCCAACAGCTTTCCCTCTTTTATCTTGTTTTCTATGTTCAAACTTCAAACGCCTTACAGGTATCACTTTTTTGGCTAATTTTGTTTTCCTTTGGCATTGGGATTTGTATTGTAGGGGAATGCTTTATGGATTTGATTCTATTCTCCTTTATTTAAAGACCTACACAATTATGAACAGGAAATGAATTAGATGTTCCAATACTGGTTTGTATTTTTGCATTAATATGCTTTTATCAATTTGCCTTGATTCTGATGGTGTATCCTGTACCTAAATAGGATGCACTTGCAATTTAAAGGTTGCTTTATCTTTCTATACCACATTATATCACGAAGATTCCATCAGAAGGAGGATTTTCTATATCATGGTTAATTTAGATTGTCACGTCCCCTTTTTCAGATTAAAATAATTAATAATATTAGCTAAGTTGGGCCCAGTGATTGCTAATTCTAAGGGTAACTTAATAATATTATCACAATCAAAATAAAATGTAATTTCAAACTCTTGCACTGAAATAAAAGTGTTTCTAACACTTAAATAAAATTAAAATTGAATTTAAAAAACATTTCTATATACTTTGAATGGAATTTAGGACTCAAGGGCCCCATTTGAAAAAGGTATATCAAGGAGGCACCTATCTTCATTGGGGAGATCATGAAAATTATTATTTTGCATCCAATTTTCAGATTTGATGAATTTGCTCAATCTAGGGCATCCAAGGATGGAAACCCTTGGTTTATTCAAGGTTTGAGAGGACAAATCCCCTCTTGGTTCCATGCTTGAATCAAGGATGAATACCTTGGTTTCTAATCTTGGATGATTCCATCTAGGGATCACTATTGGGCTAATTAGTGGAGGATTCAAAGACATTTTCAGATTGCAATAGTTGCACTACATTGTTTATTGCTGACTTTGGGGATTTCTTACAAGATTCTAGTGATAGGGCAAGTTGGTTTGCAAACAAATGTTGCTATTTTGTTGACGCATCGTTTTGGGAGGTTTCTACAACAATTTCAGAATTTTTAATGAGTATCATTAGTTGCTGGATCTGAGTATTTTACACCATTTTGGAAAACCTTAGCTGCTGCTCCATCAAGCTTTGGAGGGTTTAGATTAAATTTGACATTAATTGCAGGTTTTCAGCCATGGCCATGAAGAATTTGTTGCTGTACCAACATTTTAAGACTAGTTTTCAGTCATACAACTTGAATGCTATCTGTGGAGATCAAAATCTATCATAGACTCATATCAGCCACAGACTTGCATCAGTCCAGCTCTTGTGCATCACTGACCAGCGTAGTGTCATTGTTTGGACGATAAATAATGTTGTTCCAGCCACCAAACATCATTTTCAGCATTTCTGCAAGCCTTGTCATAATTTTTAGCAGTTGTATAGAAATAAAATCAGACTTTTGAGGATTTCTATATTCATGTTTGGTTCAGATCTGAGTATTTGGTGTGAATTAGGGTTTTTATCAGCGGTCATAATTGATAATAATTGGTTCGGATTTGATGTATGATGTGTTTGAGGGTTTGGTCACGTGTTCTTAGTTATTTGTCTTCAAGTTTATTTTGCTGTTCTAGTTTATTTTAATTTCCAGAAAAATACAGAAAAAAAAAAGAAAAAAGAAAAAAATACAAAATGGGGACATTACACAGAGATGGGCATAGTACAATATTCACCACCAAGGGGTGAGTTCAAGAGTAGCACTCCAGTAGTATGGACATACCTATAGCATTTTCTATTCATCTTAGAGTTAATCCCGAAACTCATCAGGGATTTAGGTGTAGCCTGACCCAAAGCATTGATATCATATTTCAAATCTTAAGATATTACAAATATTCTGGACATTTTAAATAAAATGCTTGTTTGACAATTATTCTCCTACATTAAAGGATTAACCTTTTTCAATATGAAAAATGATCCATCAATTTAGCTTGACCATCCCTATCTCAGCTCCTATTTTATCCACATATCATCCTATATCCACTATAATAAAATGTGTATAAATATTCTATGGAACTACTATAGCACCTTTTCCTCTCTCTTTGTAAATTTGATCTTGTGGCAATTCAGGTTGCAGAGCTTACAACTTGGGGACTGGACATGGCACCTCTGTTCTTGAATTAGTGGCTGCATTTGAGAAGGTATCGGGAAAGGTCAGTCAACATTTCACTCTTTAAAGCCACTGCTTCAAACAAAAGATGAAATGATGCCCATTTGTTGTTGCTCCTACAGTTACGTTACTGTCTTACACTGCAGAATAATGTTCAGAAATACACCCATTAAATGCATTGCAATTTTTTGTAAGAATCTTTTATTTCCTACAAAACTAACGCATGTGCCTTATTTTTTATGGGTTCAATGCAGAAAATCCCTATCAAGTTCTGTTCAAGGCGGCCAGGAGATGCTACAGCTGTTTATGCGAATACAGAGAAGGCTGAGCATGAATTGGGTTGGAAGTACGTTTGCCACCATCTACAGAACTATTTCAATTCAAGAAATTAATGTTTAATATATGTATATGTTCCAAAATGTGTTATGTCATCTGTAGTTCAAAGTTATTACAATTTTTGAATGTAGCGATTTATTGCTTTTTTTATCACTTTAGTAAACCCTAGGAACTATATTCTTTTTCTTTGTCACGACTGCATGCTAAACTTTGGGATTATGACATTTATAAACAGCAGTTCAGTTTAACGCGAATGCATTTTAATGCTGTCTATTGCAGGGCCAAATATGGAATAGAAGCGATGTGTCGCGATCAATGGAATTGGGCTAGACAAAACCCATGGGGTTACAATTCTTCTTGATCTCCTAGATTGATGGCACCATCTAAATGTACAATACATCATCAAATTGTGTCAATACTCAAGATCAAAGAGAGGCCTTAATCATCTCTATGCTGACACCTCTTTCCAATGGCAGTTTAAATGTGCCATTACGATCTTAGCTTTTCAGTCAAGTCGATATGGCTTTGTTCAAAGTCAGGTTCTTTCAGAAGATGTTTAGGATACATTTGAAAAATTGGGGATCCCTTTGTTTCCTCTCTTCATTTTTAGACCGGAGGTCTAAATTGACACCTCCTAAATCCATAGAGGCTGGTTTATTTAAGAGATAAAACATTTCTTGTTTTCTTACTTTTATTCTGCAGCATACCTGTGCTTTTTCACGCAATTGTGTCAGTTTCAGAAATGCGTCAGTTCAAATGTAATGTATCTTGTTAATAAGGTGATCAATCAATGGAATCCTGGTATCACAAATTCAACATTGTGGTTTGGTTCGTTATTTTGAAAAATCCTAGTTAATAAACCCTCCTCTATCTTTGGCAGTGCTGAAGGGGTTTCAACTTAGTATCTTCTCATTTTTAATGGCATATCATGGTTACAAACTAGGGATATCTCCTGGGGACTACCATGAATTCCTTCATAAACCCAAGGGTCGATTTATAAGGCTTCTACGCCTCCTTTCGCATGGTTTTCTTTTCTTAAAATTAATAATCAAATTATGAATGCAAGGATGAACATATAATGGATGCATTTGCTAAGTATATGCTGGTTTTCATCATGTTGTAATTACTGAAAGGCAATCACTGAAAGCTCTCTAATATAGTTAGTTTTGAATATTGTTAAGCTAGAATGGGTTATCTAAATGGGCAGAGGTAAAAGATCTTTTATTAAGAAAATGCTAGTTCAATTCTCCATATAGCACAGCTTTTAGGATTAGGTGTTTGGACACTAACAGGCAGGGGAAGACACTTTGACAAAAGTTATCATAGTACCGATATTTTGTATTTGCCAGAATAAAAACATAATAATTTTCACTATTCATTTTCTTTTATTATGAATCATACCTCCAAATTTTAGTTGAAAGTAAATAAGAGTCCATGTCATCTTTCATAAAAAATTGACGTCCTACGTAATCCATGGTAGCACCACCTTATCACAAATTAACTCAATGAACACTAAAATATTCTGTTTAACTATTTCACAGTTCTCATTTAAGATTAGCCGGTGAATAAAAGCCAAAGTTTCTGATATAATGTAAATTAAGCTTAATTTTGAAGTCTATGTCAACTAGCCGTGCTATGAAACAAATATGACAAAATAAATCAGAAAAAACCACCTAAAGGCCTGGAATGAACAAGATACACGTATACAATACCTTACCGAGTACATTTCCGTTCAAAATACTTGTATTTAGCCGATAGGCTTTAAGTGCGAGGTCACTCGCGTACGGAGCCTGCAATACCTGTCTCACGCTATAAACCACTAAAACTAGCAAAATTCTGGTTTTCCTTATACGGAAGTGGGAAATGGGCAAGCTGCAAACTAGAAGCATTTCACATCGCATCTTCCACATACACCTTCCCATCAATGAAAGCCCTGCGACTCTCATCTCGGTCTTGAATCATTTCCAAAGGGCTCTCCATTTATCTTCCCCCACATCATAAACAGTCGCTCCTCTCAAAGCGCGCTTATTTTCATTGTGTCCGCCGGCAATGTACAAAAGCCCATTTGAAACAGAGCACATAAAATTAAAGGATCAGACTGTGGGTATATCGGCTCCTATAATCCATTTCCGAGACAAAACATCAAGCACAAAGACGGATTTCATTGCCTGCAACTGATAGTCGATTTGAAATGGAGATCAAAATATTAAATGCTAATAAGATATTTGACTGGGACGTGATTGTACCAGTGAGGCCTTCCGATGGAATCACCATATTGCTTTAAACCCTGCGAAATACATGCGTATACCAGCAAAAGCGAGTGCAATATGTATTGCCTGATCGTATGGGAACAGTTCACCTTGTCCATGATTCCACTGTTTATATGCTCGTACACCATTTGGAACAACTTTTATAACTCTGCACTTGAGATGTACGTGGCTTTGGAAGAATATAGCAAATAGTGGAACCTGACTTCACACTAGTCGTGACTTCACACTAGTCGTGTGCGCCTATTTGAAAGTTTCAAAGAGACTGATTTCAATGAACCCAAATTCTTTTTAACTTACAAATGATGCATGCCATTCTTTGAATCGACATCCCTTTGAGGTAGCTGGCCAAACAATTTGGCAACTTTGGCTATGATTCCACATTTTTGTAATGTATGCCAGCAAGAGCATTACCAATTGTTATATCTGATAAGGAATCTTCTTGGCAAGTATGTTTTCACGGATGTACCTATCTTGTTTCAAAGTTCTTATCTAGCACAGGCAAGCCGAATGCTGGCAAAGATTGTGGCATTTGGCTCCAAAGCCGTTTTTAACAAATCGGTTTCATAAAAATCCTGTAATCAGTCTTTTACATTAGATGACATTTCTTTCAGGCATTTTGTCAAACAATGGACGTGCATTTTCTGTTATCACTTCATGGTTAAATATACGACATACACGTATGCCAAAAAATCTGCTATCTTGGAAGCCTGTTGCTGTTCAAAAACCTCATGCTGCAATCATATATTCCATGAGACTGGGTTTATTCGATGAATTTTGTCAAACAGACCAAGATCTATACGCTGCTCAAAAGTTTTTGCATTACCCAAGACAAGGTGGATATAGGAAAGGCTATTTCTTTGAAGACTACTAAAGCCTCTTCACAAAACCATTATCTGCAGTTTCTCGCAATCATTAATTCCATGGATGATGTTTCTTTACTGCACTCTGTCAAACATTTTGAGCACCTTTCATATATATATATTCCAGAGCATTCATAAATCATTGCATTACATGAGAAGATATCCCTTTGAGCTGTTCTATTAAACTATTTATGAGCTTGGTTTGTGAATTCCACATTTGTCCACTCATGTATTTAGAAGAGCATTTCCAAATGGTTTACCTGCCTCATATGTACTTCCATAGGCCGTGAGCTTCCTCTATGCTGTCACAGTGAATATTCAGGTTGACGAAGGGAAACGAATCTTAAATACATTAGACGTAGCAGAGTTAATCTTTTCTCCTGCTGATTGTAATTTTCTTGAAAGTCGCTACAAGGTAATTACCAGCTTCTTGAAACAGAAATTTCAAAACCAAAATAATTAAGAAGTTAAGGTTCGGGGTTAGGAAATGCAAAAAGTTAAGCCTTTGACCAAAAGCATGTGAAAGTTTAAGTTGGAGTTACCGGTTAGAAAATGGGAAAAGTTAATGAGTTGGAAAGATTCTTGCAAAAAGTTGGCGTTTGGAGTTTAAAACATGAAAAAGTTAGTCTTTGGAGTTAGGAAATGTGGAAAGTTAAGGATTGAGACTCCAAACACGTGAAAGTTAGAATTTTAAAATATTTTCATGTACAATAAGGCAAAAGGCTTAAAAATTTAAATTTTTTTGACCCTTTTAAGAATGAAGGCAACAAATTGCCAAGTTTTAAATACTTATTCAAAATCTATTAATTTTGGAAGCATGAACATGACTTTCTTTCTTTTTCTGAAGCCTATAATCCGCTAGTAGTCTAGACTTCCTATTACCTTCTCCACTTATATCTCTCATTTTCTTGTCAACATTCTGAGGGTGTACATACTCTTTTTCATCAGTTTGTTTTCTTGTCATTCAAATTCAACTTTAACACAACTAATTCCCATTGTGCCTGGAAATCTCAAATGGGTATAGTTGAAATAGAAACCCCAATAAGCTTGATATTATAAAAGCTTTTGAGAGGATTTGATGACCAACGCACTAAAATGGGAAAAACTAAAATTGAGTGCTCAACTCATCCAAACATAAACAACAAAAAATCATCAAACCTTCTCATTTACTTATTGACTTGTAACTCAAATGGGCATACCTGAAAACGAATACCCAATACACCAACAAAACATTAAAACTTCTTAGAAGGTTATAGAAAGGTCATTGTACATTTTCTTCAAGTTATTAACAACCAGAATTTACTGACATCATATATATTTTTTCCATCTGTGGCTCCAGAGGAAACATCTTGGCCACACAACAACACTTATTTCCACTGACACTTTTAACAACCCACTAAAAAAACTTAATGTTGAATTTATTTGATACCTTCCAATGCCTTCCCACTAAGGATTTATCTTAATAAATTGTTCCTCCTTTCCACATGACATCCCAATGTTTTCTCAACTTTCACATATTTGGTGTAGGTTTCCTCTCCATCCTTGATATTTGTCAATTGCACGTGACCAATGACCATAAATATTAATTTACAACTCATTTTAAGGTTTGTTGTTGGTCATTTTCTATTTAAAGAATCATAGAAGCACCTAAGTAATCCAAGGTTTCAATCCAATCCAATCGGATTCATTTTTGATGAATATTGCCTTTCCTATTAATTTAATATAAAAGTTACATATTCACAAAAAAGGGACTGGGGGACATAAAAAGTACTAGAGAAACATGGTAGGTAGGCCATAACTTCCAACCACAATGTCAAAATTTTCCAAACAAGATATCAAATGAAAACTAGTTTGACCTACCTCATGAGAGTGCAAGTTATTTGAATGCTATGAGGCAGGGGAAGGTGCATAAACTTATACATGTTTGGACAATTGGCTACAAATGGCTTAACAGATTGCAACGCTCGAGATATAAAAATTACATGGCATTTTATTGGAAGTATCCTCCTGCTGCTGCTCTTTTTTACAAGCGTTTTCTCAATTCAATGTCCACACCTGTGCTGCATGCCATAAAACTGAGTGGGATGTCATTAGGGCTTTTTCATTGTATGGACCTTATCTTATCGGATAACTGGACTGCACTTAGAGCATACCACATACATGGTGGATACCAAGCAAAGCTTTGATTCTTAGTGCTTTAAGCATCCAAGTTCTCAGTTATTTGGATTGTAGATATATAAGTTTTTTAGGTACTCCCAACCCTGAAGATGTAGCCAAGTTGCATGACAAACAGTTGGTGATTGATACCAAAACAAAAGGTGGATTATGATTATGTTTATTTTTTCTTTGATAAATGGAAACATAATCTTAAAATAAAAATTTGGTTCATTGTACCCACTTCTAGCTCTATTTTCTTGGTGGAAATTGTATTGCTCATTGTATTCATAGTCACTGCAATTTCAGCTGGCAATACTGTCTGTTGTATGCCCAAACATAGAATTAGTTCAACAATTTCGTTCAATAAACCTCATTAGGATAAGGAGTGTTGGGAGAAATTTGATGATGAGGTGCTCAAACCATGGTTTTTGTCTCGTGTTGCTCAACCTCAATATGTCATTGCCAGATCAGTGCTCAGCTCATCAACCGGACTGGTAGTAAAGAAACTCAGAATCTTAGAAGATGTGGACCAGTGAATGTAAAGAAACTCATCAAGATGTGAATAAAGCAGATGGGTGTATTTTTGACAGACTCAAAGGCCTGGAAAAAAATTGTACAAAGTTACACCATGTATAGAGTATGCAAGAAACTCAAAAGCCACAGTCATATGAATGTAGAGGAATTGGTGGACGACCTGCATAGCTGCTTGGGTGATGTAATTGCTGATTGCCTGGAACACCTGCCTAGAGTTGTGGAGCAATGGGGATTGTAGCCCAAATGTTAGAGTTCAGAGCAAAAGGTGTCCGAATCTAGTGAGGGACAAAACAATTAAAAATTCATTGTCTAAGTTTGTTTTGAAAATGGTGTTTGGTGTTGTTTTTTTCACATGTGCTATAACTGCGTTGGGACAAAACACAGATAATCCAAAAGATTAACATAGGCATGAGCAGAGGCATCCTTGAGTAGGAGATTAACATAGTTGCAGAAGGTAGGAGGAAATCCAAAAGCTTCAAGCATCATGGAGATAAAATCTCACTCAACCCTGTCATAAGCTTTTTCGAAGTCCAGTATAAACATAGCAGTGTTTTGGTGTGAGTGTTTGGACCAATCCATCACCTCCCAACTAGTGATCAGATTCTCAAGTATGAATCCTCCCTTAATGAAGCCAGTTTAGGAGGAGCAAATGAACTTGGGAAGAATACTTTCCAGTCTAAGAGCGAAGAATGAAATGAAATGATTGCAGGTTTGCGCAAAATCGGTTTGTTGTTAATATACTTTAAAGACTTTCAAGCAAATGCAACCTTTTGTAGATGTGCCAAAATGGGAGCTTTTGATCAGCACATGGGAATCCATCATAGCATAATAGCATTGAAATTCTTGGCATATATTTTCATGTAATTGCATTTAGTCAATATATATGCATGCAAAAAATATATAAGCATAGATAAAGCAGCTGAAATGTCTGACAAAGTGCTTCAAAGTAGTGTTGCCTCATAGAATGCATGATTGCATGATGTGTACGAAATTATGTTTTTGTTAAATTGGATGAAGAAATAAATACAACAAATCCACAAAGAATGAAGAATGTATTTTTCATACTTTATGTATTTTTCATTTTGTCATTTTTTCTGTATATATGAACCACCTACTAATCATTCCATAAAAGGTTTAACTCCTTAAACATAATGTATTTACGTGTAATTGCACCTTGGTTACAATGGGTATGCTAAAGAGGTGTAAAATGTCAAATAGGACAAAATTTTGATCTATTGTTCACATGCATTTGTGTTTTACATGAGGTCAATCGGTTGAGAGAGATATAGGAGTCTAGAGAGGGAAAGATATAGTGTTAGAGAGATGGAGGGATAAAGAGATAGAAATTCTCATGGAGCGGGAGATCACATCAAATATAAAGATGCAAAGAACTCAGGTTTTGGTATCTTCACTTAATTTTTTATAGGGTAGCTGATAAAAAAGACACAACAAATGATGTTCACAGATACTAATAAACCAATTCCTTATTTGTTCAAGTGCATTTCAAGACTACAACTTTCTTTTTGAGGTCTTGCAAATACTACAACACAACAATAATTTACATTCAAGTCATCCCCAATGAATTCTGTAATATACCAGACTTCTCTGTACAATTAAGCATTTATGTTGAACAACACTGAAATACAGTTTCTTTTATTATGTTAAGATTTCATTATGCTTCCAATTCATATACCTATCGGTGTACCCCTTGCACCCTCTTTTGGTGCAAGTGCTAGTTAATATAGCTTTGTAGGGTTGCCTTGATTGCATAAATTTTTTGAATCAAAATTAAGAAAATTCTTTTTGGAATAGCCAGACATAATATACCAGTATTACGTAAATATGTAACATGATTAACCCAAATACAGTATGGAGCCAAGCATATTGCCAAGCCTAGGAGATGAAATCAATGAAATATGTGAAATGGAAGAGGTAGACTTGCATTACGAACTTTTGAGTCACACTTTGTTGATTTGGTTGCATGATTGGATGAGATGAATTACTAGAGAAAGTTTGAAGGCATAATTTGCCAATTCAGGCTAATCTTCTGGCACCTAATGTTTGAATAAGGAGATAGAATGTACAAGTTGGGAAGAACATCAATGCTTACTTTGTAATGCTACATTGGCCGTAAGTAGCTTAGCTGCATTCAATGCACACACAAAACATATGGATTTGAATAGACTTGATAAGAGACATGTCTATGTCAATGGCAACGACTATCCAACCATGCCCATGCATACCAGCACTGTACGAGTCCGACTCATGAAATGTGTAGTTTTTAATTAGTGAATGCCGTGCAACATTGAAAGACTATTGAAATGATTTTTTAAACTTTCAAACTTTATTTTTTAATTTTAAAAATGTTTTATTTTATTTACTTTCTTTTAATTTCTTATCTAATTTTAAAGGTCATATTAATAAAATAATATAATTAATTAATTGTACAATAATTTTTTACTAATATTTATATGTTTCATTATTTTATTTTAATAAGAATTATATTATAACATATAATATATAATTTTAATAATACTATTATTCAACTTTTAAAAATAAAATACATAGTAAGCTATTTTAAAATGTATAGAATATAAATTTTTGATTGATATTATCATTTAATTTTTTTAAAAAAATCTTATATAAATAAATAATGGTAAGTTTTAATTAAAATTATTATTTTTAAAATTAGATATTTACTCTTTTAATAATAATAAATTCTATTATGATATTGTAGTTTATGAATCAAACTCATTGACCTATGTTTCATGAGGTTTACTAGCACCCATCTCTAATGAGAATACATAGAACACTTAACATTATTGCACCTAGGTGATGTTTAGGTGAAGCATCAAACAACACTAGACACCCATCTCAATTTTATTCTAACTCAAGCACAATTAATTTGATAACACCACATGTTTAATTTTATAAGTTGTATTCTTATCTATTTTAATGATATAACCTTTAAAATTCGTAAAAAATAATAAATAAAAATTTTAAAATAAATAAATTAAAATAAAGTATTTTTAAAAGTGAAAAAAACTGTTGATTTAATCTAGGTAAGTATAATTTTTTTGTAGAAGTTGAGAAATCCAACTTTACAGTTCGCCAAGAACACCTGCATGCAAATAACCTGTTGCTGAAAGGAAACCAAAGAGACAAGAGGCAAAGTCTTGGAAAATCTCAGCGGTGTGAGAGCAAATTGTATTCCAAGATAATGAACAAATAATTACAAGAGCTCAACCTTAAAGGTGAATGAAAACCTAAAAAGGAAAAAAGTTAGGTTGCGCATAATAATTAATATAAAATATTAATTATATGCACCTAAGTGACAACTTAAGCAAAATAGAGTAATAGACAACTTAATAATTAAATCAAAGTGATCTAATTAATAAGTGAAGATAAATAATTACTCTAACACCCCCTTTAAGCTGAGCTCAGGAGGTAAGCAAACCTAGCACAACTATGAAAGCAGGAAAAATGGGTCCCGGCAACAAGGCGTGATCAGGTACCAAATACAAGGAAATCTCTGTAAACCGGAGATAAAGGAGAAAACCCAGTGGGAAAAACCCCTCTCCAAAAAGAGATAGAACAAACATGTTGAAAAAACATGAAGGAAGGAAGGCCTCAAGAAGACCCCCCAAGGACAACTTCCGTCATCCCAAGCATAGAACGCAACTGAAGATAGCGCGAAGATGAAAAAGGTTTAGTGAAGATGTCAGCAACCTGCGCATCAGTGGGAATGTACTCCAAAGTGAGAACACCATCCTGAATCTGCTGACGAATGAAATGCATATGAAGCTCAATGTGTTTAGTGCGCTAATGCTCCACCGGGTTGCAGGAAATGTGAATAGCACTCTGATTATTGCACCACAGAACAGTGGGACAATTAGGGGGAAAACCAAACTCAGTCATCAACTGCCGAAGCCATAAAATCTCCTGACTAGCATGCACTGCCGCTCTGTACTCAGCCTCTGTAGATGAAAGTGTGCGAGCATTCTGATTCTTGCACAACCATGTGATAGGACCAGAGCCAAGACAAAAGACAAAGCCAGAAGTAGACTTCCGATCATCAACATCACCAGCCCAATCTGAGTCAGTGAAGCCAACAATGTGAGGAACCCCTGATGTGTAATGAATGACATACATAAGTGTGCCCTGAATGTATCTCAAAATGTGCTTGGCAGCTTTCCAAGGACTATCATGAGGCTCATGTGAGAACCGAGAGACGAGACCAACTGCAAAGGAGAGATCAGGACGAGTGTGTGTTAGGTACAACAAATTGCCAACCAACTGCCGATACAATGTAGTATCCACTGAAGGCGAAGTGCAAAAGGTAGACAAGGTAACACCTGACTGAAAAGTGTGGGAGCAGACTTGCAATCAAGCATATCAAAGCGCCGAAGCATGTCAAGAGCATACTTTTGTTGGTAAACAAAGATCCCAACAGAGGACTGAACAATCTGCAGACCTAGAAAGAAGTGTAACGGACCAAGATCAGTCATCTCAAACTACTCCATCAATGCGTGCTGAACATTCTGAATCATAGAAGATGAGCTACCTGTAATGAGAAGATCATCAACATATAACACAAGGATCAAAACCTCATCCTAAAGACGCTAAATGTAGAATGTAGGATCAGAATGGCAGCTTGTGAAGCCAGTAGAAAGCAGAAATGAGTGCATCTTCTCATACCAAGCCCGAGGGGCCTGTTTGAGACCATACAAAGAACGCCGAATTCTGCAAACCAAGGAGGAATCCTGCACAAATCCTTGAGGCTGCTCCATGTAAATCTCATCAGTAAGATCACCATGCAAGAATGCACTCTTCACATCCATCTGAAAAATGGGCCATCCTTGAGAAGTTGCGAGGGATAAGACAAGGCGAATAGAGTTCATCTTGGCGATAGGGGCAAATGTCTCAGTGTAATCAATACCCTCAACCTGTGAAAAACCCTTCGCAACAAGAAGTGCCTTGTACTTATCAATAAAACCATCAGCAGCAAACTTAGTACGATACAACCACTTGCATCGCACTAACTTTCTTCCCTTAGGAAGAGAACAAAGATCCCAAGTATGATTCTTCATCAAAGAAGAATACTCCTCCTCCATAGCACTGTCCCACTGAATATGTCTTGTTGCTGCTACAAATGTTTGAGGATCACCACAAATAGCATGACTCAGAAGACTAGAACCCGCAATATGAGACCGGGTGCGACGAGAAGTGGAAGGGTCACCAGCCAGAGATCCTACAACATCAACTGTAACACGAGCCCATCTAGGCATCTGTGGAGGATCCTGCGGTGGAGGTAAATGGGGGTCACCAAGATCATCATCCTCATCATCCTGAAAAGAAACTGGAAGAGAGGAGGAGGTAGTGGTAAGTGAAGTAGACTCTGGAAGTAGGGTATCCACTGCAGGGAGGCGCTCATCAAATTGGACATCCCGTCAAAATAGGACCTCTCTGGAATCATGATCAAACAACCTATACGCCTTAACATCCTTGCAGTAGCCAACAAAAATG
>MU227511.1:1162125-1172305 GCA_018584345.1 Thuja plicata | reverse complement strand
AATAATAAGTTAATCTACCGAGTAACAGCAGTATATATTGAAGACATCTAAGGGACTTGTGGATTTATTTTTGTGGTAACTGATTCACCCCTCCCCTCTCAGTTACTCCATCTATATTTCCAACATAAGCCACATGACATAAGTAGCCTAGAGTGTTCTTTCTAGGTGTGATAATTGTGTGGTGTCAGCCGGGCCACAGAGGGGTTTGACATTGAGAGAAGAAGTAGAAGGGTAGTTTCTAAATTAAAGTACAGAAAGAAAATGCACGCCCCACAATGTATAAATCTATCCCTCCGTACTACAAAGAAACAACTATATAAAGCACAAAAAATGAGAAGAAAACCTGGACGCCAGATGCAGAGATGGAGGAAACTGAAGCCTCAACTTAAACACCAAAAATGAGAGCTCAAATGGATAAATAAAAAAATAAGACCAACACCATCACGTCCGGCTTGGAAACACCTTTCTGATGATATTTCATTTTCCAAAAATGGACACCGTATGCACAAGTTATGGCCAAAAAACCAATGACACCTCCGAGAAATAGCTCTCTGGAAAAAACCAGAGACAGGAAATAATTTGACGGTCAAATGATTGTCGCAGCACCTGGAGAAAAAATTGACGGCTGTATGGCCATCAAAAGACTGTTCGCCAGAAAATTTTGAAAGTCGTCGAAAAAAAACCCAGATGCTGGAAAATTTGAAAAATGTCAGAAAAACTCGTCAACAAGTGACGTCAGTGATGATGTCACCTATGCTGGGAGGCGGTGGTGACTAGGTGTCACTCATTGGTGGAGGTGATGGTTGGGTGGCTCGCTGGTGGCTCCTGGGTGGAGCAGCACTAGCGGAGGTTGTCGGTGGCCGGTGGGTGGCACACCAGCGGGGGGTTAGGCGTGGGTGGCATTGGGGTGGCCCAATGACAGCGCGCTAGCGGTGTGGTTGAGAGCACCCAAGAACCTAAGAAAAATGAGCATTTTTTATTTTTTTTCTCAAGAAGCGTGGTGTACGGCCTGAGGGGCAATTTTGCCCCTAGAAGCAATGGTGGCCAAATATGGCCAAGTTTATATAAAAATTTGATCTCCCGGGCCCTCTGAGCACAATGGCAGCGTCCATTTTTGCTCGAAATGCTCCAATCAAAAGTGCCTCCTTTAGATTGAAGAAAAAACCCCAGAGAAGCTGTGGTTTTCTTCTTTGAATCATGACTTCAAAACCTTTAGACTAGGCAGCAGCAGGGAAGCTCTAATACCATGTAGAAGTTGAGAAATCCAACTTCACAGTTCGCCAAGAACACCTACATGCAAATAACCTGTTGCTAAAAGGAAACCAAAGAGACAAGAGGCAAAGGCTTGGAAAATCTCAGTGGTGTGAGAACAAATTGTATTCCAAGATAATGAATAAATAATTACAAGAGTTCAACCATAAAGGTGAACGAAATTCTAAAAAGGGAAAAAGCTAGGTTGCACATAATAATTAATATAAAATATTAATTATATGCACCTAAGTGAAAACTTAAGAAAAACAGAGTAATAGATAACTTAATAATTAAATCAAAGTGATCTAATTAATAAGTGAAGATAAATAATTACTCTAACACTTTTAAATAGGTACTGCATGACATTCCCTAACTTAAAACTGCACGACAGTTCAATTTTCTAATCTCACTCGTACGGTGCTGGTATGCATGGGCATCCAACCATATTGAACGATATGGCTGGATAGCCGTTGCCTATGTGAATATCCTTTAGGGTCAAATCAAAGTTATATTGTGAAAAATATTTTGGGTATCATTTATTCACTAATATCGAAGTCAAGTGTCGAGAATAAAATTGTATTGTTTGATAGTTTTTAATTAAAAATAAAATAGGTTGTGAAGGGATCCAAAAATTCTTGCAAATATGTAATACGATTAACCCAAATACAATATGGAAGGTAGAATTGCATTACAAACTATTGAGTCATGCTTTGTTGATTTGGTTGCATGATTGGATGAGATGAATTACCAGAGAAATTTTGAAGGCATAATCTGCCAATTTAGGCTAATCTTCTGGCACCTAATGTTTGAATAAGGAGATATAATGTACAAGTTGGGAAGAACATAAATGCTTACTTTGTAATGCTACATTGGCTGTAAGTAGCTTAGCTACATTCAATGCACACACAAAACATATGGATTTGAATAGACTTGATAAGAGACATGTCTATGTGAATAGCCTTTAAGGTCAAATCAAAGTTATATTGTGAAAAATAGTTGGGGTATCATTTATTCACTAACATCAAAGTCAAGTGTCGAGAATAAAATTGTATTGTTTGATAGTTTTTGATTAAAAGAAAAATAGGTTGTGAAGGGATCCGAAAATTCTTGCAAATAAATGATGCCTATGATATAAGCATAGCCGACCATTAATGACAGATGACAAAAAAAAATGAAAAACAAAACAAAAACTGTAACTTTTTAAGGGTTTCGCCAATTTCAATGTCCCATTGAAGAAGGTGTTCATCCACGTTGATCACCTCACGAATCCCTTTCATTTGATTTTCGAAGGGTGTCCTGGAGAGAATCCCTTTCATTTGATTTTCCAAGGGTATCTTGGAGAGATTGTGTATGAGCACTCAGCCCATGCAACCTTGAAGACATCAGTATTTTACCATTAACCTTGAATAAATCAATATCAACAACACCCTTGGAAGTCTCGATCATATTCTCAACTCTCATGTTCTTGACCTTTTCATCACGAATGTGGAGCCCTTCAATATTGTTTTCAATAGTAGTCTGACTCACTTTCACCACATTCTCTATCTTCTGATGGGCCTTTTGAATAGTTTCCTCCAACATTTTGATGTGGTCTTCATACTTGTTATTCATAATTCCAACATGTCTAACAACCTCCTAAAGTTGCAAGCATCTTATTGTTCTCATCCATAATTTTAGACAGAACCACACCACCTCCCATTGCTTCCATGTTTTGGACAAACCTCAACATTACATCAATCTAGTTGATTTCAAGGAAGAACCACTTGAACTACTTCAACTGTCCCACCACGCATGCCTTAGCTAAACCAAGCACATTGTATATATCCTCCTTATTCATGTTAAGAAAGTTGAAATATTCATAAAGCTCATTCTAGGGAGGAGCATAGTGCCTCTAAGATAGGTCCATGTACTTTAAAAAAAATTATTGGAGAAGCTGTGATTCTTTTTACAAAGATCTAAGAAAGGGTTGGCACAAGAACAAAATATTTTTTTCAAACAAAATAGGCACTCACGAGAGAGAAAACAACTTAGCCAAAAAGAGTTGAATGCTAAAGTATAAAGGTGTTGGAAAAAACTAATAGACAACTACCTAAGAATTATCATGTACAACAAAACTAGTCATAGTCGAGACAACAAATATGAGCTCAATTAAAACAATGGAAAATCTTTGAGGACCCCAATTTGAACATCTTTATGAGTACGTGGTGATCTAGCCTTTTAAAAAAAACATGAAGCTGCTGAGAAGAAGAGAGAATGAATGTTTGAGTTTGGTGCAGGAGAACCTAGGTTGTCATATGCTCTCGTTTGGCCCCTATGAGTTATTTCTAGTTTTAATATTATGTCAAGATGTAATATGGTCACGAATGACTATTCTTCATGTAATAAGGTCCTTGAGACCAATTTGTAATGTTTGAGTCCAATAAGTGGTCCTGAGTGTCTCAAAGTTGTCAAATTTTCCATTATAGGGTAAAAGTGTGTCAAAGGCATCAATTGGGGTATTTCATCACGTATGAAAGATGATTGAGCCTATTTTTGTGTATTCATAATGGTTTGAGGTCATAGAGGTTCTATTTTGGGTTTGGAGTCAAGTTGGGTAAAAGTTGTCAATATTGACAAAAATTGTCAATGCAAGTTTTGTTGCAAAAAGTGCATTAAAGGTGGTTAGAGATTTCTTAACATTCAAATGATGTTTATGGATGTTGGGAAGTTGTATTAATATATATATAACTCTATTTCATCAACCAAAGGTTCAGATGAATGATGTAATGAAGCACAATCCATTAATTATGGAGTTTTACCCTGAATTTTCATAGTTTTCAGTTGTAATAATCTGTTCTTTTGTATTTTTCATTAAGGAAATGTGTTCATTTTCTTTGGAAACCTATTGAACATGTTAGAGGGATTAATCCTTTGTAATTTCCTTTTGTTTTAATTCATTTATTAAAGTTATTAATGTTTTGGTGAAAACTGTCACAAACTCTTGGTACGACAGCCAGTGGCATTAAATATTGTAATTTTTGGTCATCCCATCATCAAAAACCCCTTCCAATGGATGGGATGACCCTTGTAAATGTATAATTTCTCTTGTTTTTATTCAGGGTTCCATGCTCAAGTTGGCATGTGCTAAGAGTGACACAAATTTTGATTTTTGTGTCTCAGACTGAAAATGACAACAAGTTGGTGATGTGTGGGTTGATATGAGTACAAGACTGGGCTCCCAGAGGTTTGTTGAAGGCTTGGAGAGGTGTGATGGGTTAGTACAGACCCTAATCAAGTGGTTGTGGCCCTTTATTGGTCAAAATACTCACCATTTTGATGATCATCCTAAAAATGGGTATGTTGTCCTAATGAACTAGTGGACTGAGATTTTGAGAATATGATGCAATGGATAGGTATTTTAAGTGGATGACACTTGCGAAAGGTGAGTGGGAGTCCTTAGTGATAATATAAGGTTTTAGGAAGACCTAGAGTGTGGATATTACTCATATTATTATGACTGTCCTAATTTCTCATGACTATCACAATGAGACAATGTTGCTACAATAGTTTTTTTTAATGTTCATTTGGGGTGGACAGGAGGGTGAAGAGTGGTGGTTTTTCCATGAAGAGGATTCTCCATAGATTTTTCTTGAAGTTCCTTGTGTTTTTTCATATTTACTTGGAATTATGTCTTGTGCTTATGAACACGATAGAGCCTAGTTGGAGATAAGCTTATGTGAGTACGTGTTTGAAGGTTTGGTGTGGTCTAGTTGTGGAAGAGTTCCAAACTGATATTGAGAAAGTTAAATGAACCTTTTCTAATGTATTCCAATGGTTTTAAAAGGGTTGGGAGGCACGAGTTCACTTTTTGGGTGTTGAAGCCATAAGAGCACTAGTAACCTTGTGAGGCTCCTGTAGCTTTGTGAAGAGTAATCACTTATTTGAATAGTTGAGTTGGGTGAAAGATCTTCCCTAGGTTGTGTGTGTGTGCATTGGATGCTCTGCATTAAATTGGTATCAGAGAAAGGAAGTAAGTCCTTGAAGAAGGAAGTTAAAGTTTGGTATAATAATGAGTGAGAGGTGGAAGACTGTTAGAATTCAAAGAATTTAATCAACAAGATCCACTGTATGCAAAATACCTATCACAAAAGCAAAGAATTGAGACACAACTCATAATGATCTGAAAGATAAAATATTCATTCAGAGAGAGAATAGAGGGAATTACAAAAGAATTAATAATTAAAAAGAGATAAATCCTTATAGAGGAGATCAAACACCAGAAGGTAGAGAAACCTAGGTTGCATGATAATAATTAATAATAAAATTAATTATTATAAGCCTAAAGTTCAGCTTAAGTGAACTAGAGATAAAAAGTGACTGAATAATTAAATCAATAATGATTTAATTAATAAGTGAAAATACCTTTTTACTCTAACACCCCCCTTAAGATAAACTTGGAGAAGCTAAAAACCTAGAAACAACCACTGAAAGCAGGAAATGGGTCCCAAAAATATGGCCTAATCAGGTATCCAAGTACAAAAATCCTTGTAAAGAGGAGAAAATCTAGTGGAAAAAACCACTCTCCAAAAAGAGGTGAAGAATAGTGAAGGATTGAAGAAGCCTCCAAACTAGAGAATGTCCCAGAAGATAGGAACAAAGATCAAGTAGAGAATACTATAATCTGCATGAGTGCCCTCAAATGACACTACTCGAATCAGGATAGAAAACAAAGGAAAACATTGGAACTCGAAGATACAAATGGAAAAAAAACCAAAGTTTGAAGAGACGATCACAAGAAGAACATGAAGAGCACCACTGAAGCATGAAGCTGCAAACAGTGTCAAAGAATAACTACTGGAACCTGTTAGCACTGCATTGGTTTTTCTTTGAATGTCTTAACCTTTGCTTTTCCCGGGCTTTCTTGATTTAAAATCCTATGCCTTGCCACGCAAAAGAAGTCAAATCCCTTTTGAAGTCATGTTTTAGTCTGGTCGCTTTGTCGCGTCGGTCTTTTTAAAATGTCTTTAAGTTGCGCGAGTGGGCGACGAGCTATCATTGAAAGAGAATCACGCAATCGCGATCTGCTTATGTCTAGTTTTGATTTGTGTGCGAGTGAGCGGGTTTAATGTTTTAAAAGTAAATTGCACAGTCGTGATGTCTCATGAAAGTCAAGTTACAGGTTAGCGAGTCAGCTACGGGTTAAAATTATGTATGTCGCGCAGTCGCTGTAAAGTTATGCTGTCTATATCATGCTCCGCGACAGAGCGAGTCTTGTTTAAATTTGAAGCAGTCACATACCTGCACCAATTTTCATGTCAATGTCAAAGGTCAAAAACTGCGCAACGAGGTCCTGTCCTATAGGTCACCCACTCGCTTAGGTTTTAACTCGGTTGTATTTTGCAGTGCGAGTGCACGGCGAAGGTGTGAAGTATTTATATGAAGATTCATCGCTCAGTCGCACAAGTACTTTTCAAGATTCATAACAGTCTGCGACCGAGTGACAAAGGAGCCATTCATCGCCTCGCTCACTCGCTGATGCTTTGAGGTGATCAAAAATCAATTCGCGAGTATGCGATGAGTTAAAAAAGGAAAGACATCGCTCACTCGCCAATTAACAGAAATGGAAGGAAAAGAGCTCGCGAGTAGGCGACTAAGGAAAGAAGAGGCACAGTCGCGCTCTCGCAGTCACTGATAAAGTGAAATTTTCAAGCTTGCGAGTTTGCGACTGAGCAAAGAACAGCTGCCATCTCTCACTCGCACATAAGATGAAAGCTGGAGTATTAAGTGGCACGAGTGAGCAACCAGACAGAGTATGCGGTAAAGAAATGAATG
Organism: Thuja plicata; assembly: GCA_018584345.1. Taxonomy (NCBI): domain Eukaryota; kingdom Viridiplantae; phylum Streptophyta; class Pinopsida; order Cupressales; family Cupressaceae; genus Thuja; species Thuja plicata. Next base: position 1,165,243 of record MU227511.1, on the reverse strand, counting down.
TCGCTCAGTCACCCAAATCCAAAAGTTGCAGTTTAAATAGCTAGCAAGTGTGCGATGATGGAATAGATGAAAGGTAAGATGCATAGTCGCTCAGTCACCAAGACTCAGGTGACATAAAAAGTGAACCCGCGAGTATGCGACAGGTTAAAGGTGAAGGAAACATCGCTCACTCGCATGAACTTAAATGAAAAGCATAAAAGGATAGCTAGTATGCGATAGACATGAAATGAGGTTCAAAATTTAGGTCATCGCTCACTCGCAGAAGGTGAAAAGTGGAGTGAGGATGGATGGCGAGTATGCGATCGACTGAAATAAAGGGGATGTGTCGCTCACTCGCAAGGATCTTTCCAAAAGTGAAAAACGTAGCAGTAGTGTATGTTAGAGTAATCTTTAGTTTGCTTATTAATTAAATCATGTTGATTTAATTAGTTAAGTTATTACTCTTTGCTTAAGTTTCACTTAGGCATTTTATAATTCTTTAGGGTTTCCACCTTTAGGGTTTCGTGATTCCTTTTATAAGGATTCATTTCTTTACTTTTCATTAAGGAGATTGTAATTTGTAATTCATTATTGTTGAATAGAGAATCTTTTTCTGTCAACATGGATTTCCAGTCTCTGGCCTTCTGGCCGCCATAGTTTCTCTTCTCTCTTCTATCTTTTGCTTCCAGTCTGTAACAGTCTTGCATGCAGGTGTTCTTGGGAAGATTTGCCATTTATCAAATCTAACATGGTATCAGAGCTCGCTTGCTGCTCACTGTTCGAGTTTTGCTGAAGCACAGAGGGTTTCATAAGTTTTTTCGATGTTTCTTATTGGATCTGGGGGGTCTTTATTTTTTGAGGCACTTTGGACCAAAACCGACCTCACGATTGCGTCTAGAAGGCCCAAAAACCCCAGAATCCATATAAGACTCGTCCATTTTGGACACCGAGGCATCTGTTGAATTTTGGACACGCAAATTAAAAAAAAAATCATTTTTAAATAATTTTTGGCATTTTTTTAACGCTGCCTTTGATTTTTGTGGGGCGCCGCTGCCGCACCACCGCGGCCCGACCCCCGGCTGCACATTCCCTCCTTCGGCGAAACACCGCCGCTCGGCGTCCTCCGTGCGCGGCCCTAGCCACTCCGCGGCCCCTCCGCCAACCTCAGCGGCTCCGCCGCCCCGTGGCCCCCGCCGCCGCCCGGCCACTGCCGCCCCTGCGGCCCCCGCCTCCGCTCCTGCACCACTCCGCCCGAGCGGCTCTTTCGGCAGCCCCTGCGGGCCCTTTCTGTTAAGCGGCTGGTCCTTTTACGGACCAGGGGCTCCGGCCTGGCCCCTCCTCTTTAGCCCGTGGTCATATCTGTGACCAGGAGCCCAGGCTTAGCCCATGAGCACGCCATGCACCCGGGGGCCCAAATTTTTTAGCCCCTAGGGCTCATTTTTGACCTTTTTTGGGTTTTTGGAGGTGCCTAGGCCTTTTTTTGCGATATCTTGAGCATACAGGGGTATTTTTGCGACTTCTATATACCGTCAGAAAGCTCTTTCCGAGAAATTTTTGATGATGGAGGTTAAAGGTTTTGGGTTCTGCCATTTTGATAGTGTTTTTTTCTTTTGAAGTCCGATGTCTTTTTTTGCCTTCCGGGAGTCATATCTGGCTCATCCGGACTCCATTTTTGGCAAACCAGATATCGTCGGAAAGCTGGTTCAGTGTACTATTTAGTTGCAGGGTTCTTTTTTCCAGATTTTTCTCCAGGTTTTCTCTCCTCCAAGTTTGGTAGTTTATGCACTCTGGTGGATTGCTTGGGTTTACAGGTCCTGGGATCTCTTCTACTGTACTTCTGGTTCACTCTTCTTTCTGACTTCTGAGCTTGTATGCTTCTTCTAATGCATCTTTATTCTATAAATGTACTGAGATAAAGTGCCTCCTTCTGCATTTCTAGGATCTTGCGCACCTTGTATGGTTGTTGTACTCACACTCTGTTATAAAGTGCCATGGGGGGGTTATGATACTTTTTCCATTTTAGGCGCATCCACCTTTGTCAAGTGAGTGTACCTTCCATGACATTAGCCCATGCTGTGTGTCAATGACACCGCCCTTTATCCTGTGTGTGTACTTCTGTTGCACTGTTGGTGTTCCTGGTTCTTCTTCTGCAGATGGTTCTGGCATTGTATTTCAGTGTTCCTATCACCTCTCCCGATTCAGCATTATGGGGCGGGGTTCACCTGTTGGTTCTATTGCTTCCTGGTTTGATTGATCAGCTCTTCAGACTTTGTCTTCTCTACCTGGTCATGCACTTCAGTGGGGGTTCCTATAGTTTCTCCTGACAGAGTTTACAGTTCCTTGCTTCGGAGATGTTTCTTTTTCTTTCTTGTTCCTTTCTCTGGGACACCTTTCCCTAGATTGGAGGCATAGTTTCCTTCATCTAGTTTCTTTCTTGTTTTGGGTACCTGATCAGGCCTTGTTACCGGGACCCATCTTTCCTGCTTTCTGCAGTAGTTTAGCTATTTTGCTTCTCCCTAAGTTACACTTAAGGGGGGGTGTTAGAGCAATCTTTAGTTTTCTTATTAATTAAATCATGTTGATTTAATTAGTTAAGTTATTACTCCTTGCTTAAGTTTCACTTAGGTGCTTTATAATTCTTTAGGGTTTCCACCTTTAGGGTTTCGTGATTCCTTTTATAAGGATTCACTTCTTTACTTTTCATTAAGGAGATTGTAATTTGTAATTCATTATTGTTGAATATAGAATCTTTTTCTGTCAACATGGATTTCCAGTCTCTGGCCTTCTAGCCGCCATAGTTTCTCTTCTCTCTTCTGTCTTTTGCTTCCAGTCTGTAACAGTCTTTCATGCAGGTGTTCTTGGGAAGATTTGTCATTTATCAAATCTAACAGTGTAGACAGAGCACATGAACTATTAGAGAAAAATTTATTAAAGGAGGGTGCATTAAAATGTTTGCTTAAAGACTTGTAAATACATTGTAAAGCTTGCACATGCATTAGAGAAAGGGTTTTTTGTTGTTTTGTTTTGAAAATCCTGCAGAGATGTAACTGCCAGCGCAGGTCAGAGAGAGGAATCTGATTTTACAGGCTATTTGAGGGCATATCAGATCAGATTTTGGTAGTAACAGAATGAAGTGGTT
>MU227511.1:1141771-1156104 GCA_018584345.1 Thuja plicata | reverse complement strand
GCATATGAATATGATGTCTAGGAATTGAAATGAGAAGAATGGCTTGCAAGGCATTTCATTCGGGTTTTTTGAGTTTGGAGTTAGAAGTTTTCTGGGATTGCACATCTGTTTGACTCTATTGCCCAATAAATAAGGCACTGGTCTCTGGTTTTTCTTGTAGTTTCTTCATTAATCAATTATTCAATTCATTTTCCCTTTCTATTTAAAGAGCTGTGAATGATTATTATATCAAGTGTGATGGGCAGGAATCCATCCCCTGATTCACTGAAAGAAGTGAATCCAATAGTTACACCTGCCTGAGCCTTTGAGCTTGAAGTGTAGGAGGGTTTTTTTGATCCTCATTAATTAGCCTTTTCTTTGACAAGGTCAGGGAAAAATATCTAACAAAACCTCCACTGAAATAGAATCAGATCAAGTAGAGAAGACTGTAATCTGTATGAGTACCCTCAAATGACACTACTCCAATCATGGTGGAAAACAAAGGAAAACATCAAAACTCAAAGATACAGATGAAAAAAAAACACCAAAGTCTGAAGAGCTAATCAAAAGATGGAAGGATGCCTCCAAAATAGGAATGAAAGAAGTGTCCATATGGTAAATGATCCATCTCACCGAAATGCATAGGTACCTAACCACTGCATCTGCCTAGTACATAGGATAATACTGAATATAGAGCTCACTCCATCAAACCAATGAAGCATTAAAACCAATAGGGGATACACCCATAATGCTGAACAGGGAGAGGAATGGCAGCTACACTGAACTAGACTGCCAAGAATAACTGCATGATGAAGAACCAGAAACATAGAAAGTGCAATAAAAATTACAAGCACATATAAAGGATGGTGTCATGGAGGAAACACTCTCTTGACACACATCATGCGGCTAATGTCATGGAAGGAACACCCACTTGAAAAAGGTAGATGAAAAACAAAGAAATCATCAAGCCCCCCATGACACTTTATAATGTAGTGCAAGTTCAAATAGGCACAAAAATGTAGAAGACCCCAAGCATGCATCATATGACACTTTATCCCAGTGTATTTGCAAAAAAAAAAGCTACAGAAATAGATGTCTACAATGCTCAGGAATGACAAAAAACCTGTATGAACATGAGTAACAACTAAAAAAGAGTCATTCCATGCAAGGAAAATGATCCCAGGACCTGAAACATCCAAGATATTCACCAGATTGCAAAAAATAAAAAACTTGAATAAAATGTGTTGGAAATAATGGAATGGTGTGTATTGAGAGGGGAGGGGTGAATCAATGCCCTTAAAAATTGTATCACTTAACCTTAATCCTTTTAGTAACAATTGCTTGTATTGCCAACCATACGTGCTCTTCTTATCTTACGCATGTAATATCAATTCATAAACTCAATTAACATGTAAACATTCATAGAAACATTCGTGAAATGTAATGACACATGACACAAGATTTGGTAACGCAGAAAACCCCTGTTAGAAGGTAAAAACTGAGGTGGGGATGAAACCCACAAAGCTTCACTATCTACATAATGGAAGGGGCTGATTAAGGCTTACAATTTTGATCACTTTTGATGATCTATCCTGTTAGGAGTAAATTTGAGACTGGTTAAGGTCTACTCTATTAAGAGATTTAGAAACACTGTTTAGTGTGCACTCGGTTAAGAGATTTACAAAGGATTGTTAAATCCACATTTCTTAAGGATTTATTGTATTTGCTACACTTGTTAGAATGTAGTAAAAAAATATTCATTGACCTGAGTATATGCAATCAAGAATTGCTAATTACAGATCCATTAAAGATTACATGTATATTTATTACCTATAGTGATTGATCAATACCTCTGTTATGCTCAATAGCCTTGAATCTGGTTCTTGATAACCTATTTCATCTTTTGTTGTTCTTCTACATAAAACTCTCAGTCTGATCCATAGATGTGCTTCTCAGATACAATCATCATCACACCCATGTGTTCTAATTAATTATATATCTATTTATACAATAAGTTTGACCTAAATGAGTTTCACGTATTACAATGATAACTCTATGATCGAAGGTTTACAACTTGACCTTAATCTCCTAGTTTGCATGTTTCTAATAAGTTAGACTGATTAAAACAATTACAATTACATTGCTTGTCCCTCAAGAAATGGATTTAAAGATAATAAAACAGCTAAATATAAAACACAAGTGTTTTATATGACGTGGAAGTTAGATCTACATTTCTCAGGATTTATAACTATCTCTCGGTAGACTGGTGCTTGGGTTTCTCTTTAGTCTGTCGGGTTCCTCTATTGGGTTACTTTGTCAGTTTACTCCGTCGGGTTCCTTTGCAACATTTTTGGGTTACACTAGTAAACTGTGTTGTTGGGTTCCCTTGTGAACTTGTCTGTTGGGTTGCACTAAACCTATCTTTCGGTGTTGGTGTTACCGATGGTTGAAAATTATTTTTCCTTTCATACTAATGGAAAAATATGTCTTTAATCTCCCCCTTTGACATTAGTATCAAAAATTGATATGTGCAAATACTAAAATGTGTAGTATGTACACCATGTGTTCACCTTGTCATTATGACTCCCCCTATGTATATGCTGATATAGTATATGTATATGTAAGTACACTTGCCTATATACTATTCTCCCTTTTCACCTTATCTTCCCCCTTTATCATATAATTTTCCCCTTATCATTTTCCCTCTATTCATATCATTTTCCCCCTTGTTTGATAGTAAGGGAAAAGGTGTAATTACTTACAACTTGTGAAAAATGTGGGAATGGGAGTTGTTCATGTCTTCCATCATTTTCTCCCATTTCTCTTGAAGGTGTTCTAGGGCCATTTGCTCCAATGTAATCCTTGTTTACATATCATATATGTTGTCGGTGACAGACATCTCCGGGGTGGAAATCAATTGTCTTTCCATTGTCATATGTTGCTGCAGTAGTGTGAGATTGGGTAGCAGTAGGGCTTCTAGCTCGGTCACCTCATCTCTGAAATTTGATTCTGTCTCTTGAATTTTAAGTCTCAACTTCTTTTCTTCCATTACATTTGCATAATGCAACTTAATTGCATTTTTAGTTGTTGAGAGACCTTGAGCAATAGAAGTAAGATCTGCATCTATTTTTTCAATGTTTTCACTATTTTCCTTAGTAAATTTCTCTAATGTGCTCAACTTTTGAACTAAGGTGACAGCTTCTGAAATGATTGGTTCTAATGAATTTACTTGTTCAGATAACTTTACCTTGTTCTTGGCCACTTCTTGGCTGATTTTCTTGGTCAACTTGTACTGGTACTTTTTCTCTTCTTGTTCTTCTAATGCCTTTTTTGCATCCACATTCGATGATTGGATTGTGTTCGTAAGAAAAGATAATTGATGCGTTTTGATCAATGTCAGTATCAGGTAATATCAGCTGAAGTATATCCCTTGTTTTTTCAAGTACCTATGTGTCCTTTGTTTCCTTTTTAAGCTTATCATGGATAGCTTTCTCTTACAAAGTTCTGCATAGTTTGTAAGTGCCTCTGGATCCAATGTTCTCGGATCATAGGCTAGTATCTCAATAATTTCTTCTAGTGTGAATGGATTCTTGGTCTTTTTCTCCTTCTTCTTGGATAGAGTTGTGGAGAGACCTGTATGTAGTACCATAGCAAGTTCCTTTTCTTGGTGTGATGTTCTTGGTGAAGGATTTGGAGTATGTGTACCTTTATCCTACTTCTTGTTGTGTACCTGTCGGTTGGGAGTGGATGTCTCCACATCAACCTTACCCTTATCTATAGCATTTCCTTCAGTATCCTTAGGAGTGGTATCACCTTGTTTCTCTTCTTCACCTTTTTCATTTTGTTATCCTCCTATTTATTTTTGTTCTTCATTGGTTTCTTTTTTCTCTCCATCTTTATTCTGCTCATCAGATGTGTTTTTCAGTCCCTCTTCTCCTTTATCTTCAGGTATGCTTGCATCCTTGTCGGGTGATTTATCCTTTTCTGAGATAATATTGATAGCTTGTATGAATAGTGGTATTTTTCCCGGTATATCTACTTGAGAAACATGTGTTTTTGTTTCCTGTTCCTTGGTTTTTTCTAGGGCAACAGTGACATCTTCATCTTTCTTTACCTCATCTGCAGGATCTTCTCCAGTAATATCAATAATAGCATTATCGGTGATTGTTTCATCTGTAGTATCCATATCCTTCTTAGCTTCTGTATTCAATGCTTCTTCATTAACATCCTCACCATCATTTATAAGAATGTGTTCTGGGCTCAGTTTAGCCTGATCTTCTTCATTGTGAGGTTCCTTGGTAAGAGCTAATAGTGGCTCAGGGCTTGAATCCTCCTTTGGTGGATTGATGATTTTATTCCAAATATCATCTCTTTCTTTGTCAAGCTCAATTAATTTACCCTCAATTACTTTGTAGGCACTTAATTTTGTTAAGAAATTCTGTGAATGCTTGTTCACCATTTCATCAATTTCTTCCATCTTGGACTCGGGTGGCATAATTGAAACTAGGGATATTTCCCTTATCTATTTTTCTTCCTTTAGTGCATATGCCTACCTTGCTGAAATTTTGTCAAGAAGTTCTCGTGGAATCATTTTATAAAATTGGATAGGCACATATTTGTATCTAATCATTTCCTTAATGATGGCTTCTTCAATCTTATACTAATCCTCAGGATTTAGAGTTAACCATTTTCTAACCTTAGGATCTGATATGCCTCCTGATTTGGCGATTGATGGAACAATTTCATCAATTGTTTTAGGAAGTTTACTCTTTACAGGTTGTTCTTCCTGTTCAATATCTTCTATATCTTCAATAGTTCTGATGAATCTTTTTCTCCTCTTAGGTTATGATGTTTTCCTTGTTTAAGGCTTCCTTTTGTAAGTCCTCACTTATCCTTGCTTGACCGGTGGTGAGTCTTCTTTGGCAGTTTGACTCCTTGTCCATGATGCAACAATAGTCCTTGGTTTCTTTGCTAGTGGTGGTGGTGCATCGGACTCTGTAGATTTGGAGTCACTCACTTGATGACCTTCACCGACGGGTGACTATCCCTCGGTGTCATCCTTTTGTTCAGACTCTTCATTATTTATTGACAACTTCTTCTTGAGTGTCTTTACCATTTTCTCTTTCTTTCTGTCAATTTTATTCACAACTAAGCCTATTTTTATTCTTTCCTTGGCTTCCTCATAGGTTCCAAAACTAGGTTGTGACTTGTCCAATGGTTCATTTAACAATTCTTCAATGGCTTTGGTGGCTTGATCTATGTTGACCTCATAGTCAAGTGATGCTTACCATGTTGTCCTCGGTACAACTGGTTTGATAAAGGTGTTATCAATGTACACCATAAAGAAAATGTCAGTCTTATATTTTTCTACTAGTTGTTCTAGTATCCTCATTCTTTTCTGCAATCTTTTCATAACCCAGTAAAGTATTCATCCATAACTGATGCAAAGTTGTTACCTAGTGACTTGATGAATTCACTGATTTGAATGGTCACTGGTTGGGTAGTATCCCAGTTGACATTTTTGATAGATGGAAAGAAGTTCTGGAAATAGAAAATGTACACATTAAAAGTGATATGAACTTACATGAATTGGACTTTGTAGACCTGATAGTCCCCATGTTTTCATCTAACTACTTCAGTAGAAGCTCAGATAGATCTAATTGTAGACCTTTCTTCACAATCTTATAAGAAATGTCAACTGCTCCACATGCTATGTTGTTTAACATTCTAGATTGGTATATCTTGTATCTTAGTACACATGCACCAAACTTTAGTTCTGGATCGGTGGTGGTGTTAACCTTCAATCCTCTGTTATCCCATATTGCACCTATCATCTTCTCAATATCAGGGTGAGGAGGATGTTTAAGTGCCTTGGCCTTGTCGATTATAGGATAACCGGTCACAACATGTATCAAATCTCTAGTGATCTCTTTTGGCTCATCCAGCCACATTTTTTGGTCATGCACTCTGCTCAACACTATCCGAATCCACTCAATTTTAAATTCCTTCATGAACATTAGGGCACATGTCAGCCCTTTAACCTTGATGTGTTTATGTTCCTCCTTAATGGTTCTACTTGTGCAAAGCTTCTTGTAAGCTTGATCAACCTCAAAATCACCTATCTCGGCAATCTTGCGATGTATGTATGAATGAACATCCTCAATCAATAAAACCCTAGGTGGAATATTGGAGAATGCACCAGAATTATTGGGTTGCAAAGCAACCTCTAGACAAATTTTGTACTTAGGTTCTTCACAAGTGGAGTTCTTGATCAGATTAACCTTCTCCTCTTTGGCATTCTTGATCTTGGAAACTTGTGAAGTGGTTGCCATCATTTCTTAGAATTTAGGGCTCTTTCCATAAAATAAACAGTGAGCTCGGTGATGTTACTTACTTAACCTTCTAAAAGCTGTTGTGACTCCGTTTGAATGCTATGAATCTGCTGGTTAAACACTTCTGCAATATGGTCACTCTTTGCTCTGCTTTTCTCTATTTCTTCGCTCTAAATCGCTGGTGAATGAAATGAAGTCTCCATCATCCTTTTATAGATGGTGCCCTAAAAGGCATAATTAATACTCTACCTACTTTTTGGGTGTCGAAGGCGGAGTTGCTCGGGTGACATGCCAACTTTATTTTTGGTGAAAACTCGATGCTTGAGGCATGTGTCAACTCATTTAAATTTTCACATGTTAACCGATGGATCTTGGTATATGGCGAAGACAACATTGTCTTTTGATTACCAATGATGTTCAGTTTACATGAGAAACTTAGCTTTTGTATGTTAACTGATGATTCTCGGTAAGAATTGGAAACTTAACTTTGTAAGTACACCGATGCTTTTATGTATGCATTAACCAACGAGATTGAATTCATAGAATCATAACAAGTAATACCATAGTGCATCTTTAATCATGCTAGTTTGGAATTTTAACTATGTATAATGGAACTGATGTAAAGTATAACTTAGTATAGTGCAGTTCCATACTTACTTGTTCATCTTAGGAGGGGGTGGTGATGTCACCATATCCATTGGATAAGGTGTCACCAATTTCATTGCTTGGTCCATCATCATCAGTGTTTGTAGCTTTCGTCCACATTTTTTTTCTCATCTTCCTAATCTCTTCAATGGTATTTCCATTGGCAAAGGTGCTTGCCTCTGTCACTCGGTCTCTACAATCCTTTCTTAGATGACCAACTTTATGACAATGTAAGCATGCCATTCTGGGGTTAGTCTAGCTCCTAGACTTTCTAATCCATTTTCTCATGTAGTTTGCTTCTATGTGTCCATATCTACCACATGTTGTGCAATTTGTCCATGTATTGTAATTTCAAATATATGAGTTACCGACTCTTTTTGGTTTATAAGCATTTTCTTGATCTTTTGGCTTCCATGCTTTCCTTTTATTCTTTCTGCATTCAAGAGATGTGTGCCCATGCATTTTTCAAGTAGGACAATATTTTCCATGTAGGTTTCCTTCTTTGGTTGTTTCACCTGAGATTTACATTCATATACTTTATGTCCTTTCTTGTTACATTTATAACAATTTCCTATGAATGAAGATGTGGATTTAGGAATACCTTTCATTTTGCTCCTACAAACATTTGATGTGTGGCCTAGTTTTTCATATTGATTGCATGACTGCTTTCTTGGTCTTGGATTTGTGTAGAGATTCTTCAGATTAGCTTAGTATGGTGATTCTCCATTCTTGGTATACCCTAATCCGGTATTGTTGTTGAATCTTCTTTGTCCATCTAGAAAATCATCCATCCTTTTGTTACTTTATTCAGCTCTTCTTGATCATGTCATTGATCTGTTGCTGAATTCTTACTTCATGCTTCAGTCTTTCATTTTCTTCTCTTAGCTCACAAATAGCTTCCAACTTTCCATTCAATTCTATGTTCATTCGGTTTACCTCCTGAATCATAAGAATAATCTGATTGGTGATCTCATGATGCTGTTCAATAAGTCTTTGTATTCCCAACTCTTTCTCTTATAGCTTTTCAGTGATCTTCCTCCTGTCATCAATAGCTAGTGTTCTCTCTTGTTAAGCTTGTCTAGCATTATTCATGACCTCAATCATTCTTACCATCCGTGTCTCTTGACTGATTTGTAGTGATTTCACTTGTCCATCCATGTTTTGATTGATTTCATTTAGACTTGTAATACTTCCTTCAGATGTGACTGATGTGTTGCTAGATGTGGATCCTGATGACTCAAATAAATCAGGTATCTCTTCTTCATGATAGTCTGTTTCATTATAGCGAGATGCCATAACCTTTCTTTCATCTAGTAGCTATCTCATCTTGACTCTAGCTTCTTTATATTGCTCATAGAAGATTTGTATCTCTAACTTCTGATTCTCAATACTCTTGTCTAGCTTGTACCTTTCTATTATATGATCTTTTCTCTTAAGTCTTTTAAACTTTTCCAAATAAGAGATCTAGCTCTGATACCAATTGTTGGAAATAATGGAATGGTGTGTACTGAGAGGGGAGGGGTGAATCAGTACCCTTAAAATTTTTATCACTTAACCTTAATCCTTTTAGTAATCAATTCCTTGTATTGCCAACCATATGTGCTATTCCTATCTTATGCATGTAATATCAATTCATAAACTCAATTAACATGTAAAAATTCATAGAAACATTCATGAAATGTAATGACACATGACACAATATTTGGTAACACAGAAAACCCTTGTTAGAAGGTAAAACTGTGATGGGGATGAAACCCACAAAGCTTCACTATCTGCAGAATGGAAGGGGTCGGTTAAGGCTTACAATTTTGATAACTCCTGATGATATACCTTGTTAGGATTAATTTTGAGACTGGTTAAGGTCTACTCTGTTAAGAGATTTAGAAATACTTTTTAGTGTGCAATTGATTAAGAGATTTACAAAGGATTGTTAAATCCACCTTTCTCAAGGATTTCTTCTATTTGCTACACTTGTTAGAATGTAGTAAAAATATTCATTGACCCGAGTATATGAAATCTAGAATTGCTGATTACAGATCCATTAAAGATTACATGTATATTTATCACCTATAGTGATTGATCAATACCTATGTTATGCCCAGTAGCCTTGAATCTGGTTCTTGATAACCTATTTCATCTTTTGCTGTTCTTCTGCATAAAACTCTCAGTCTGATCCATAGATGTTCTTCTCAGCTATAATCATCATCACACCCATGTGTTCTGATTGATTACATATCTATTTATACAATGAGTTTAACCTAAATAAGTTTCACGTATCACAATGATAACTCTATGATCGAAGGTTTACAACCTGACCTTGATCTCCTAGTTTGCATGTTTCTAATTAGTTAGACTGATTAAAACAATTAAAATTACATATCTTGTCCCTCAAGAAATAGATTTAAAGCTAATCAAAAAGATAAATATAAAACACAAGTGTTTTATCTGACATGGAAGTCAGATCCACATTTCTCAGGATTTATAACTGTCTCTCAATAGACTCATGCTTGGGTTACTCTATAGTCTGTCAGGTTCCTTTGGTATCTGTTCTATTGGGTTACACTGTAATCTTCTTTTTGAGTTATTCTATCGGGTTACTCTTTTGGGTTACTCTGTTGGGTTCCTCTATAACATTTTTGGGTTGCACTAGTAAATTGTGTCACCGGGTTCCCTTGTGAACTTGTCTGTCGGGTTGCACTAAACCTATCTTTCAGTGTTTGTGTTACAGATGGTTCAAAACTATTTTTCTTTCATACTAATGGAAAAATATGTCTTGAAAATGTACCTAGAGAACATTCTAGATGATGAGACCCATACAAGAAGAAAGAGCACAGAACCAACTTTCCGACGATGTGTGGAAGTCGGAAAATGGAGTCTAGATGAACAAGATATGGCTCTAAGAGTGAAAATGGGAACCATTACTTTGACTGAAAAAACCTTGCAAGATGGAAAAATCAGAAAACCAAACCTGGAAAATTAGATCGGGCTCAGAACCATCTTTTTGACGATATCTTGTTTGGCAAAAAATGCCTCCGTTTTCTCAAGATACAAGCACAAAACTGAAGAGGGATCCAAAACAAGAACTCCAAGAAACCTCTACTAAATCTGGTAGAGCTCCACTAAATCTGGCGATGCCTCCAAATTTGGTGAGACTACTAAATTTTGACCAAATTTTGTGGATTTACCAATAATTTTTTTTGTCACCTCGAAAAATGTGCCCAGGAAAAGGGTCATACATGCAAAAAAAGCCTTAGAATGCAAATGTGTCTAAATTGAATGTGCCTTATATGAAAATAGGGATTTTTTTGAAAATAAGGATTTTTTTGCCTTTTGAGCGCAACCATGAGGTACATTTGAGCCCAAAGTGCTCCAAAAACAAAATCCCCCTAGATCCACAACAATGTGAAACAAAAACTAGTTGAAAATATAGATATGAAGAACAAGGCCAAATCTCTCATGAAGAGAATAGGGGCATGAAGATCTAGAGCTTTGATACTGTATAGTCAGAAAATGGAAGCACTTCCTTTGTAGACTTTTTTAACCTTCCAAGTAAGTGGTTTGGGGTCATGACAAGCGCCTTGAATGGGTTCCTGATCTTGACCTGGCTTTCCCCCTGTTCTGTCCCTCTTTCCACTTCTTTCCAGCCTCATTTTTGCATTCTGGACTGCAGACCTGAGATTCTGGACTTCAAGGTTAGGGTCAACCTTTTGGGTCTATTTCAACCTTGACCCTAACCTAGGTCAAGGTTTACCTCAACCTTGACCTGGGGTTCAAACTTTGGGGTCTTGCAGTTTCTAAATGTCGGTCCTTGCAAAAGTTATTTCCCGCTTCTAGGTCGGCTGTTTTGGGTTCCGAAGCGTCAATTCCTAAATTATATTTAATATAGGTCCTCTCCTAGGGGTAAAGGCTTTAATGGGAATTTAATTGTCCTATGTTAGCCTCCTTAGAAGATTGTGCCCTAGTTTCATATAAAAGGGAGCCTTCTCCTCTCTTTTCCTCTAAGTTTTTCTAAGCATCATCAAGCAATTGAGAAGGATCTTCAAGTGCGATTCTAGCAAGATAAGGAGAAAGATTTGAAGCAAGTATTCATCCATTCTCAAGCATTCAAGCATCCATTTTCATGAAGGAGATCCGTTGGAGGCCATTGAAGGATTCAAGCTACATAGTGCCCTTTTCGTGATCTCTCCATCCACCTTCTTCCAAGCCTATTCCAAATTCAAGGACCCATTCAAGACTTGGTGTTGGAGATCTACAAGAAAGAGATTGAAGACATCCTACCATTCCACATTATACATATTTGGTGCATACGTACTTTTGGACTCAAGGATTCAAATCCTCCACAAGGACTTTTTCAAGCACGGTGAATTTAAGCATTTACTTTGTTTATCTTTATGCAATTTCAATTATACTTTGAGGTAAATTCAAAAACTAGGGTTTGACCAAGGAAAACCCCTCCCCCCAACAAACAATCCTCTTTTTCTTGTAGGTACAGGTTCAAAACTGTAGATTTGGACACAGATCTGGATACTCTTTTCAGCTTTCTTTCAGGCTCCACGAATAGATTCTCTGTCAGACCTGTGCAGGTCAAGGTCGACATTATTGGGTCAGGGTCAACATTTGTGCATCAAGGTTAACCTTTTTCATAAGATGACATCGGATCAGGAAAATATTTATGGTTTTTGTTCGTCTCTACATTTCTGGTCTGGGTCATCCTTCATATTTTCCAGAAACAGTCTACAGGCCTCAGAAAACAACATTCTCCAGATTTGCATTATTTTAAGGTTGGTTCTTCCTCGTATCCTTTTCAATTACTGTAATAAATCATATTTACTTAATAATTAACAGAATTTAAGATCCTTCTTGTTATTCTCTTTTCCAAATAGTTGATTCATTTGTGCATTAGCCCTTCTTTTGGGTTGATCAACTTGGATCTTCCATTTGTGGATTTGAGAATAGAACAGGAGCATCTTATCTTCTCCCTAATCACAATTGCAATATACAATCAATCAAATTTAATTAAATGTAAAGTAGGGCTAAGGAACTCAACACACTCTAAAAAAATCAAACAACAATTAATAAACAATCTCCTTATCCCCTTTTCACCCCTTTACATTTTGGTGAACCCGCGATAGACAAATCTTTCTTTTTGGTGTTAGATTTACATTATTTATGTTAGATCTTGCATGTTCTTTCAATTACATTTAAATTTAATAAATCAAAATTTGGTGTTAGTTCATTGGTATTGTATTGGTGTATGAGCTTTACTACCTCCAGTCCTATTTATAGTATCTTGGTTAGAAGAAGCTGTAGACTTATGGGTTCCTTTGATCATGATTCTTCCTCTCCTTTCCTTAGGATTCTTGATGATAATTTGATAACTCATGATTCCAATCCTTCTATGGATCATAACTCTTCTCACTCATCTCATGATGAAGATGACGCTTTAGGAGTTCCTCCTAAACAAGCGCAAAACCTTTCAACCGAACTTGATAAAATGGGAAATTGGCTTATCCAAGGAAACCATAATAAAGATTATATCCAAGCTATAGAGGCTCTTAAGTAAGTCCTCCATGATAATGATCAAGGTATTAATTTCTTCCGTAGTATTACTCATCTTGTGAATTTGAATGTTAAACCTTTAGCTTAAGAGGCTCAAGAGTTAGGATTCACACCTATTGTCACTAGTGTAGGACATTTTTATGTTCCTCTACCTAGTATTCCTACTTACACTCCTTTGATAACAACTTCTCTCCCAAGCGCACCTATCCCTGTGAGTGTTCCACCGATATCTTTACCTACCTCACAACCTTCATATCATAGTGTGCCTTTTACTTATACTAATCCTCTTCCAACTGTGGTTCTTAATGTTCAAGCGATTGTGTCTTCTATTCCTATTGTTTCTTACACTTTTCCTAGTGTTCCTAATATTTCCATGCCACCTGTTTCCTCTAATGATTCTACAATTATTAGTTTGGCTCAAACTGTGTCATCTTTATAGCAACAACTTGCATCTTTAACTCAATCCAAATTTAGCATTCCTACATGTGCCATGGGTAGTCCTTTATCCCTAGACAACATTCATGCTACTATCCCTCAGCAAGCCGATATGCCTCATCTTGAGAATTATAATGGTAAAGGTGATCCTGTTACTCATGTTAAAACATTTCAAATCCTTTGTAGTGATGATTCTCATGACCATAGGATTTTAGCTAAATTGTTTGCTAGAACCTTTCGAGATAAGGCTTTACAATGGTATTGTTCCTTACCTCCTTATTCCATTGATTCTTTTCCCAATCTTTCTAATTCCTTCATCCAACAATTTCAAAATAACATCGGACCACAAGTGTCCTTATATGATTTAATGCATTGTAAACAAAACATTAAGGAAAAATTGACTGATTTTATTGGTAGATTTAAGCATTTGCATGCTCAGATTTCTTATCCTATTCCTAATATTGATATTCAACATATGTTTATTTCAAATTTACAAAAGGATATTAGAGATAAGATTCTGCTTACTGAATTTACCTCCTTTCAACAATTGTGTGCAGCACTTCACCATTATAAATTACAAATGAGTCAGTTTGAGATCAACACTCCAATGGCTCATGTTCCAGTTGATAAGAGTGACAACTCTCCTAATCCTAATAAGTTTTAGAAACCTAATAACTATGTCAAGATTAATAAACATACGAATGTGGTTGCTGATCAAGTTGCGACTACATCCAATAGTGCTTCTTCATCCACTGCTTTCTGTATGAATCGTAAGTTTACTCCTCTATCTGAAAATTTGCATTCTATAATGAGTAGGTTGTTAAGTGCTAGTATGATTACCTTGCCTCATATTCGACCTCTTCTTACCACCACGATAGCTTCAAAATCCTTTGATTCTAAATCTTTCTACCAATACCATTGGTAGAATGGCCATGATACTGAAAAATGTTACTCTCTAAAGCATACAATCCAAGACTTAGTTGATTCTAAAGCTTTGTCTGTGGATAATTTTGATGGTAAAAGGAATAAGTCTATTTCTCCTCCTAATCAAAACCTTCAAATCTATATGAATCCTTTACCTACACATGATACTAATACTATAGCTCAACCATCTTCTATGGATATCGTTTACGATTCAAAGATGGATGATCTTAATCACATTGTCAATCATGTGGAGAGTGTTGTGCCATCTCAAATTACTGTTCAAGATCCTTCACCTCCACATCAACTTCCAATTCCACCTAAACATAAAAAAAAAACTAAGGATAAGTGACCTAGGGAACCTTTAATTACCTTTGATGATTCTAAAATGATTAAAGCTCCCGATGGTCCCCTTTATATCTATGCTAGGATTGCTAAGATACCTACTCGTGGTTGTCTAGT
>MU227511.1:1104331-1136386 GCA_018584345.1 Thuja plicata | reverse complement strand
GCTTGGAAGAAGGTGGATGGAGAGATCACCAAAAGGGCACCTTGTAGTTTCAATCCTTCAATGGCCTCCAATGGATCTCCTTCATGAAAATGGATACTTGAATGGATGAATGCTTGCTTGAAATCTTTCTTGATGGCTTGCTTGAACTTCACTTGATAATGCTTGATCTCAATTAGGAATGCTTGATGCTTGATTAGAAGACTTCATTCGCTTGATCATGGTTAGAGAAAATGAGAGGGAAAGCTTCCCTTTTATATGGAATTAGGGCACAATATTCCAAGGAGGCCTACATAGGAGGATTAAATTCCCATTAAAGCCTTTACCCCTAGGAGAGGACCTATATTAAATATAATTTAGAAATCAACGCTTCGAAACCCGAAACAGCCAACCCGGAAGCGGGAAATACTTTTTGCAAAGGCCGACCTCCTAAAACTACAAGACCCTGGGATCTGAACCCTGTGTCAAGGTTGAGGTCGACCCTAACCTAGGTCAGGGTTGAGGTCAACATAGACCTATAATGTTGACCTTGACCCTGAAGCCCAGAATCACCAGTCTGCAATCTAAAAAGCATAAATCAGGCCAAATAGGAGTGGAAAGAGGAACAAAACAAGGAGGAAGCCATGTCAAGATCACGAACCCATTCAAGGCACTTTCCATGACCCCAAACCACTTACGCAGAAGGATAAACACATCTACAATGGAAGTGCTTCCATTTTCTGACTATACAGAAGGAATGCTGATATAGGAGATGCAAGTGATGAGGATGAAGAAAAAGAGTTCCAAGAAGAAGAAGATGAAGAATTAGATCCCGAAGAGAAGAGGACAATCATACTTCTCAAGGGAGTTAAAGGTGACCAATATAAGGTAAGGGTTGATCTACCTATGTATGGTGGAATTCTAAATGACGAGGAATCGCTAGATTAGATTGCAGTCATGGATGCTTACTTTGAAAGAGAAGATGTAACTAATGATCAAAAGGTCAAGGCAACAAAGACTAAACTAAAGGGAATGCACTTCTATGGTGGGATCTTGAACAAGATGAAATGCAGAAAAAGAGAAAAACAAAGATAAAATCTTGAGACGGGATGGTGACAAAAATAAAAGGTAAATTTCTTCATAAGGATTATGAATTTAAATTGTATAAGAGATTTCAAGGATTAAGGAAAAAGGATTTAGATGTCAAGACATATACTGATGAGTTTTATAAGTTAAGCATAAGGGCATGTAGAGAATAAGGTGAGGTTGATAAAGTTGCTAGGTACCTTGGTGGACTTTGATTCAATAAACAAGATGAATTGATTGTTGCTAACCCAAAGACTGTTGAAGAATGTTATCATCTGGCTTTTAGGGTGGAGGAAAAGGTAGAAAGAAGGCAAGAGAAGTCTACTAGAGGTAGGGGTAATGGTGCAAGAGGAAGAGGATCCTTTTCTATAAGACAAGAAGATGAAACACAAGATGATACAAGCAGAGATAAAGAGAAAGGTGTTGATTTCAGAGGTAGAGAACAAAGGGGTAGATTTGGTGGAGAAAGAGGATCAACTACATTCTCAGGGAGGTGTTACAATTGTAATGAATTTGGAGACACAAAAATCAAATTTCTTGAGTAACAAGGATCAACATTAGGTGGTGGTGAAAGGAGAAATGAAATAAGGGTACAACTAGTACAAGAAGACAAAGAGGGAAGTGTTAACTCCCCTAATCCTGTTAATGTTACTTCAAAAATTGGAGAGATGTTGATGCTACAAAGAACACTCTTGACCATATCGAGGAGAATGTCATGAACCAAAAAGACCACTTTTGAGAATCAACTGCAAAAGCCAAGGCAAGGTATACAAACTGATCATTGATTTTGGTTCACAAGACAATATGGTAGCTCAAGAAATGGTGGATAAGTTAAGTCTAGAAAGGTTCCCCATCAAACCCTATATAAAGCATCTTGGGTGAGTGATATTCAATCACTTTTGGTGAATGAATAAGCCTATGTTGATTTTCAAATTGGTGAACATAAAGATAGGGTCCTATGTGACATTTCGCCAATGGATTGTTACCATTTTCTAATAGGAAGGCCATGCAAATTTGATAGAAAATCATTGAATGATGGATATGCTAACACATACACATTCAAGAAGGATGGAAGAACTTTTGTACTAAATTCCTTGCAGGAGGATGTTGAAGCAAAGAAAAAGGAAAAAAGGTCATTTTAATGGGTAGGAAGGAGATTGTGGATATGGTTGAGAAGGAAGCAAGCCAAGTTGTATCCCTCTCAATGGTTGAGCATAATAGGAGAACAAGGTTGGAGGATGATGTAGTAGTTGGGAAAATAATGTGTCTATTTGTGGAGGATTAAACCAAGAAACCAAAAGAGGTTGCAGGTACAGAGGGTCTAATCCACAGTGGGAAGATTGAAGATGACATGGAGAGAGTGCAAGTGCAAGTACCACATGACAAATCTAGGTGTGAACCAAAGATGACAATGGTTTTTAACCCCTTTATATATGAAATGTGTGTGTATTTTGGTTTGTATCCTTTTGTTGCAGGTGTTCAAGGAATTCAACAACATGGAATTGGATGGTTCTAAAGGGACATGAGTTTTTCCTGAGGGGTGTATGGTGCAGGAGCACCTAGGTGGTCATTGTATGTGTGAATATTGTGCACCTATATTTGCAACACACCACTTTAATAAATTATTATTTTAATTGGTTAGTTTATAAGAATCAATCTAATAACATCAAAATACAATTGAGGACGACTTATTGCTTCCTAGTCATGAAGATTATTATCTAATTATTAGTTCTCTATGATTTATGCATATTAGATCAGTTAATGACACATGAAATTAGAGATTTCAATGAATTACAACTAAAATGAATTCAAAATTGATGATCATGATGAAGATATTGATGAAATTAAGACTAAGAATGATGCAATTAAGCATGAATGCAAGCTAAATCTAGTGAATTATGCAACCACATGATGAATTCAAATGTGAATTTATATGATGAATGATCTACAATGATGAATTAATACTAAAATGAGCTCTCAAATGCACAAATTAGCTAAGAATTAAAACTAGCATGACCTACTTGCAAAATGATGGATGGATATTAAACTAGCACTATCTCTATGCAAATGATGGATGGATGAAAATGCTTTGATTGAGGCTAATTCTATAGATTTTCCCTTGGAGGTAAAGTGATTCAAATTTGAATTTGAATTGAATGACCAAGAAGAACCCTTAATGGATGGTTAAGATGTAAACCTTGAGTGATCCATGTGATTCAATCTCATTGGTTGATGTGTTGACTTTATGTCATGTTAAGAGAATATTAATGAGACATTTAATTAAATCAATTTAATTAATTTCTTTAGCCATGAGGATTTTTGAATTTGAATTTGATTAAATGGATAAGGTAATTAATTAATTAGAACATTTAATTAATGATGAATTATGTAATTAAATTGAAGGAATTCAATCACACAATTATGCCTCTGATTCTTGATTTAATTTTGATCACTTTAAGTTGCCTTGACCAAGTTTAGGTGATTACATTTTCCCCTCTTTGAATTGATGTGCGGGAAACACGTTGATTCAAAGAATATATGATGTTGCCCCTAATCGAGGACTGATAAGATGATGGATCTTCGATTGAACAAACATCTTTATATGAGTCTTGATGAAACTATTCAAAACATGATTGATATTGAATTTGACAAATTGATGCGATGTTTGATGATAGATTGAGACCAGAATAACCAATTTGATGTGATGCGATAAAAATTATTAGCCGTCTGGCACTGATACTGATGACATTATTGATAATCAATAATCAATTTGATGTGATGCGATGAAATTGATTACCATTAAGAATATACTGGAAGCATTGAGGCTGATAAGAAAAAATAACTAGTTTGATATGATGTGATAAAACTGATTACTTTTTAAAAGGTACACCTGATTAAGATAACTAACTTGATATGGGTCCTGATGAAGTCAATTACCCAATGATCATCTGATGAAGGTATTATAAATTTGATGTGGTGTAATGAAATTGATATACCCTTGTTGATTTAATGATGTTGAACATACTGATGTTGATTGAGTGATTTGATGTGTTTTGATGAAATCAATCATTCATTGAGATTGATTGGAGGACACCAACTTGATATGGATTTTGATTGAGTTTAGATGCCTCTCTTGATATTACGATGATGTAGACACTGTAAATTTGATATGGTGCTTGATGAAATTGATTGTTAGGATTAAAAGACATAAATCTAATAGTCACATGCAAATATAACCAATAATGCAAAGGAATAAAGAACACAAGTAGAAAAAGAAGACACAAATTTAACATGGCTCACCCAATATTGGGCTACATCCACCAAATAGAGAGCCCAATATTATTATCAAGTAATCTCAATTGATTACAACCAATGATCACTTGCAGCTCAATACTGCTGAAAAATGATACAATACTAATTTACTCTAACAAGCCATAACCCTAACACCATTTTTCTTATAGAAAAACCCTAACCCTAAAAATTTCTTGATGGGTAAACCTAGGGAAATTCTTTACAAGTCAACCTAGGGAAATGGTTGATGAGTCAACCAAAAAATACTTGATGAGTTAACCCCACGAATTGCAGAAAAGTGTACAGTACTTTCCTGATCAGTCACCACAAACTAACAGTTGAGATGCCCCTCTTGATATGATGATGATGCAGACACAATCAATTTGAAATGGTGCCTAATTAAATTGACATCCCCCTAATTAAAATGAAACTGATTCACTTTGATCTGCTAAATTCTTTGATTATGTTGAAGATAATTGATGATTGGATGATTTGATTGTTGAAGAAGATTTGATGACATTCGATCAACTGATTCAATGATTGGATGAATTTGATTGATGAAGAAGATTTGAAATTTGATGTTTTTTGAAATTATTCAATGTTTAAATCTTGATTTGATTCACTTATGATGATGACATTCTAATTGTGATGATGTGATTATTATGCCCCCTCGAGAGCGAAATTGAAAGATGATGATGGCATTCAGATAACATTGCAGGATGTTGAATAGTTTTGAGTGATTTAGGAATGATTGAGAATGATTTTGAATCACTCTGAAATGTGTATAATGAATTAGAAATGATTCTGGATGATTTGGAAATGTATAGGACTGATTAGGAACCATTCCAAATAGTTTAGGAATGTTTAGGATTGATTAGGAAGGATTCCCCCATCTCATGTTCAAACAGTCATGCGATTTGTCCATTTGTTTTGAAATAGGAGTTGAACTTTCGATTGAGTTTCTGACAATGATGTTGTGAGATTTTGATGAATAGTTGATGTTTGAAGTAGGTTTGGTTAAAAAAATGATCCAAAATGATCCAAAATGGGTAAAAATAGGGTTAAAATACACTTTTTAGTATTCATTTTCACATTTAGCCTTGAGAGAATATGCAAAACCTTATGCGAGAAAGATGGATATTCTAGTTGAATCTCATCGATTTGAGCTTGTCAGGCATTATTAGAGACCAACCCATTATCCAATAGTGGTATGTTGATGATCCCTTTCTCTTGTTGAGTGCATTTATTGTATGATTTTTGTTGTGTTTTTTATTTCTTGTTGTAAAAGTTTGTTTACGGTAATTTTTGTTTCGTAAACGAGGATTTTTCTTTCATTTATGGTCACAAAATTTCGTTTATGGTAAACAAACCTTTGTTTCTAGTTAGGGTTTTGTTTTTTATGTTTCTTCATTTTCCAATTTGGAATCTTCATTTGCGATTAGTGAAATTTCATTTTCAATTAGAAAGTTCATTTTTTGCAGATTATGTTTTGTTTCCCATCAATTCTTTCATTTATGGGTTTTTTATTTTCGTGTATGGTATTATGATTTGTTTACAATCTGGAATAGTCCATTTACCATTTAAAATTTTGTATGGGGTTGTTAAAGGTTTTTTTACAAGAAATTGTGTTGTTTGTGGTATGATTGATCCTGTGTCTTGAGTTTTTGATATCAATTTTTGTACTTGAATGACATATGAGTGAATGATGATGTTGTACTTGATGAACTTGAGCTAATTATTCAATGCTCGGAGGTATACATTCTTATTGGATTTATCTCTTATGAGGATCATAGGGTCATTCAATGATGTGGCTTGGGTTCACTACTAGATATGCTAGAGTATGGGGTTAACCAGGGATTATTGACCGCTCTTGCAGAGAGATGATATTTTGAGCATAACAAATTCCACCTTCTTACCAAGGAGATCATAGTGACTCTCAAGGATGTGTATAGGATCCTCCGTATTCTAGTGATCAGGGAGATTTTATACTATGATTAGAAAAATTGTGATGGTATCAAGGCATTACATCGAGTGTTCTAGGATGAACACATTAGTTAGTGTACTATCACATGGGAGGACATGGAGGAAAGTTATGAGTTACTTCCTTTAGTGTTTTCTAGTTTGATTGGTAGTTTCCTTGTTTCAAATAGGAGTGAAAGAGATTATCATGTGGATGAGGTTGATTATTGGAGGATTTACTCTAGAGAGACCCTACCGCTTTGCTTGGGGTTCTTTCTTATTAGCACATTTATACCACAAGTTGCACTATGTAGTTTATTGATATGACAAGAGTTTGTCTGTTGGAGTCATATTGTTATAGATTTGGGCATGAGAGCACCTACCAGTGATGAGACCTATGGGTTTAAGGATGAGGAAACCAAAGGAGCCCTGTATTTATATGTATAGAGGTGAGATGATATAGCCTCATCGAGGACATTTGGATTATTGGCAATAAATTCTTGATGATTTGACAGTAATGGAGTGGAGGCCCTATCTTGATTGCGAGGAGTGGAGATGAAAATTAGATAGAGATGCCATTTTATTCAAAAGAAGATAGCTTATTGGGCACATGTGTTATATTGTTGAGAAGTTCATCATCACCCATGTACTTATACAGTATGGGTGATTACAAAGTATGCGTCAGAATACCACAACATATGGTAGGACTCGAGAGGAGGATACATTATAGCGTCCATGACTCCAATATGAGTCTACGGTGCATGATTTCTTATATTTGGTACCAATACCAAGGGATTATGGTCCATATGTTTCAGATGAAGACATGAAAGATGATTATACACAATAATTTCAAAACATCCATTCCCGAGACTAACTGCCCCAGATGATATTTCACCGAGCATCAATGATATTGCGAATGATGATGATGGTGATGACAGTGGTGATCGGTGTAAGAGAATCAAAGACCATGGAGGTCCAAATAGAGAATTTACTAGTAGGGATGGAGGGAGAGACAAAGATGGAGGGATATACCAAGATAGAAGGATGGATAGGAGGAGGAGTGAGAGTGGAGAACTTAGTTGTTGGTGGAGATGATGAGGATGATGGTGACAGAGTGAGTGTCTAGATTGTTCCTCCATCCAGTGATCCTAGTCATATAATGAGGAGGGATAAGACATGATGAATTATACATGGTGCACCATAAGGTCCTCTAGTACCACATTGTTCTCTAGTACCACAATGTCCTTCAGTGCCACCATAGAGAGCTACAGGGATAAAGGGAGCTATAAGTGCTCAAGATGCTACAAGCGATCATGGCACACTCTCTACACTGAGACATGAGAGAGAACAACTCAGGATACACGTAGAGGTTTTGTAGGCTTAGGTGACCATGCTGATAGGGGAGAGGGATAAAGCCTTAGATGATGTTTCCAGTGTACGAAGTGAGATAGAGAGAGCACATAGAAGAAATTATTACTACAAGGAAGTTTATTTTTTAGTGGTTCCTGATCCCATGAGGAGAGTGCCATTGTATTCATAGGTGGTAACATAGTCTCAGGGTGTGGTATAGGAGGAACCAACTCCTAGACCACCTGGTGGTGATGGTCCATACACTGGTATTTGTGCCTGATTTATCATTGTTGATGTAGTCATGATGACATGATGTATAAATTTTGTTGTATCTTGATATCATTGACATTATATCTTATGATGATACATTCTTAGATTTTGATCTCATTGTACCTTCTATACTAACATTATGTTGATATATATGAGATGCAGTTATATTGATGCCTATATGGTTCTTATGTGATGCTTATGATGTATGCATATGCACTCTTCAGTTTTATCTATACGATGAATCTATGATGCTTTATATGATGTTTCCTATAATATAATGTAAATTAATGATATTAACATGTGATGGATACATTTATTGTTGATACTACGTGATGATGAAAATGACATGTTGATGTTCTCTTTTTTCTCTTTTTCTTATGTATATGCTAATGAGATGCAAATGGATATTTTATGACTATGAAAATGTAAATTGGACTTATATACAATGGATTATGTATTATGCTTATGTTACTTGTGATGGTTATGATGTGCAATATGATGGTATGATTTGATGAAATGAATTATGGATACTAGTGATGGTACTTTTATACACCAAATTTGCACCCTATTAAAATTGTAAGCCTAATGAGCTGGTATAAAATGAAAATCACTTCCAGGTTTTGGGACCTTTGCTAACTGAAGTGAAACCTATGGATTCTAGGCTGGTTCCTCTTGGTTAATCACCTATTTTTCTCTTTAAACTTGAAAAGTAAACTTGGGAGGAAAAGGGAAAGAAAGAGAACTGAAAGACTGAAAGAAAAACTTAACCTACAAGGTGATACACCAAAAGTGACATGAATCACAACATAATGACTAAGCATTAACATGAAATATCTGAGTCAAGACAAGCACAACTCCCTAAATAGGCTTGCAAAAGTGTTTCATAGAGAGGTCTGAGATGAAAAGAGACTATTTAGGGAAAGAAAAGATTTCACAAAGAACAACTTTTTCAAGGAATAGACATAGACTATGACCTATAAACAAACATCCACTCCAACAAATAGGCACATAAATGAGACAAAATGATAGGGGATGAACAAAATCCACAAGATCATCTAAATCAATCATCCATAATGGTGCACAGAGATGCAAAAATAAAGAGGGCTTAAGAGCTCCAAGATTTCTCTAATATTAGACACTATATTATGCTTCAATAAGAGAAATACATACAATAAAACCAAGGGACAAAGAAAATGTCACAAAGAGTCTTTGCATTATCTGAACCTTAATGAGAAATTACAAACACATGAAAACCTGGTGGCAGAGAGAATGCCACAAAAAGTCTTGCATAAGCTAAAAAAACTAGCTACAAAAGCTTCTAAAAAATGCTTATATACAACGTCCCCTATCACACAGGCTCGGGAGTCAATTCATCCGATCAAATCAGGGCAGAATTGGGGTTGCAATAGATATCCATTAAACAATATAGAAACCCTAAAATAGTCAATTCTGTCCATTAATGCACTTGGAAAAATATCTCAGAAGATTATATATGCCTCCAAGATATCTCATATCGCCATATATTTGAGCAAACAGATCAACTTGATCCATATACCTTCTCTGCAATTTGGAACATGTCACCACCATCATGAAACCTTGAGAAAATATTTGAATATTTGAAAATATGTTTTTAACGGTCACAGGTGGCACATAATGTCATACGACGACTCAGGTTCAAACCTTTATCGAATTTAAAACAAAACCGTCGATATCCTTAAAGTTACCCACGAGCACAGGATCAGATCTACCACGTGGCACACAGGCGC
This sequence comes from Thuja plicata, assembly GCA_018584345.1. NCBI lineage: Eukaryota > Viridiplantae > Streptophyta > Pinopsida > Cupressales > Cupressaceae > Thuja > Thuja plicata. Next base: position 1,126,688 of record MU227511.1, on the reverse strand, counting down.
GATGCCTTGAATATTATCCATATTCATCTTGGTCTTTAAGTCATAGCGTCCATTGTCAAATATTTATTAACTTGTGTTACCTTTATCTTACCTTTGGCGCTGACCTCAACTCTAACTTGGACACGCGTCCAGCTGTCACAATGGCTCAGTGGTTAAAAACCTTCATCTTTGTCTTTAAGCCTTCACGCCTGTCATCACATCTTAAAAAAATTATGACACCTTTACTGCTATGAAACTAGAGGCCCATGATGTGAGTAATGCCAGATGTCACCTTGGCACAATGCCTTAAATGCTAGATCTCGATCATCTTTACACTAAGGTAAATCACCATCCGCACGATCAACTAGAACTTGGTTGAAGATTAACTTAACCTTTCTGACCTTAGCCTAGCCCCACCATGGAAACTTGGAAAGATGTCACAATGCCTCAAAGAATATCTGTTGTGCATCTTTTCTTCAAGCCTTTACACCGACCATCAAATCATACAAACTTGGCTACAGTTTAACCCTTTACCCATCTCGGAAACCGCAGGTCCCACTTGATTAGAAAGGACACGTGTCATGTAGGGGCAATGCCTCAAACATAAACTACCCTTTATCTCAACATTAAGGTAATATTATGACTGTTAGATGCATTCAAAATTGTTTGACCTTAAATCTTCCGCTCGATGGGCCCAGGTTCTGATAACCTGCCACGACGCAATGCCTTGATCACTAACTGCATGCATCTTCATCATCGAGGGAAAGCGCTAGCCCTATGATCAAATATGAATTGATCACAATTTAACTAGCCAGATACCTCATAGAAAGGTGACCTCACTATCCATGTGCAATGAAGGCACAATGCCTTGAAGAATATATAGTTTGATATGGGTGATTAAGGCTTTGCGATGAGCATAAGATGAAAAGGAGAATCTGCTACCCAGGGGTAAATAAATTATCACAGGACTGAGGAAAAGGTAACCCTCTTAGAAAAAAGAACTTGGCCCTGCCGATGGACAACTTAAAGCACATGAAGAATTGAAACTTAAGTGGCCAAAAAGGTAACTCAAAATTAGAATGGACCACCAAAGAGCTAGGGTTTAAGGGTTTTCCATAAGGTTTTTGCACTTAGGGCTTAACAAGACATGAACAACGGGTAAAACCAGACCTATAAACATGTAGAGAGCAAGATAAAGACCAGGAATCATGACATAAACCTTATAAGCTCCACTTTTAGCCCAAAATTGGAGAGAATGGGAAATTTGGGTAACATATTTGGCTATTTCTACTAGATGTCGGCTTGCTAGACCTATAAAACCAGTGGCCTATGACATTTCATTGGGAAAGGAGTCTGCATTAAGCACAAAAAGAGACTTCTGTGAAGTAGGAGGATTGAAACTAGGAGGAGGAAATTGTTGGAAATACAATATGGGAAAGCAAGATACTGAGAGGGGGGGGTGAATTAGATCTTAAACTTTTATCCTTTAAAAAAAAATTGATTTACAACCATGCATAAATGAAATTTTTCTATCAACTAGTAGCATCCATGACAGTAAATAAATAACTCAAGACAACAGATTTTGGTAATCCAGAAAACCAATAAGGTAAAACTGGGGTGGGGATGACACCCACAAAGATCTTCACTACTGCAGCAATAAAGTGTTCCTGTTAGGGCTACAAAGTTTTATTACAATATGCAATCTTCCTAGTTAAAGGTCTGCCAGGTTAAGAGCTTTAGATCATTACAATCTACCTTTTGAAAGGATTTCAACTTACAATAAAGTAAGCACTCGGCTAATAGATTTATAAAGGTCTGTTAGAACCACTCCATTAAGAGATTTCACCTGATACACTGGTTAGAATGTATCAAGAACTGATCCTTTGTTATGCACTCAGATGCTGATAATGGATCTCCTCTTTCCAATACCTTCTCTGATCTAATAATTTGATGTGTCTTTACTCTACTGTTCACTACTCTTTCACTCTGCTAGATCTATGCCTCTTCTCTCAAAATAACCCTTTGTACATCTCTAATGTATGCACACACTATTAGGGTTTAAGAAGCAATCTTAATATACTTCACGAATCTGGCGATTAGATCTAGATCAACGATCAAGATCAAAAGCTTATGCCGCTTAGGCATTCCAATTTTCTAATTGGCTCCATGCCACACATTGGGATCAAATAATTAATGCGTAATCAACTCCATTGAAATCATTAAATGTATGAACAAGTTGGCCCAAAATGGTTTACCTTCAAGTTTGTGCCATTCCTAACATGTATGTGAAAGATGTCTTGCTCGACACATTAAAAATCTGGCGCTCGACATGAACATGATCAATCTTTTTCTTGATTTTTGAGTCACTCAAAAATCACTATCTGCTCGGCAACGACTATGCCAGCTTGCTCGACCTATACTAGATAGCTCGGCCGCAGTGATGACCGGCTAACCTGCCTAGATAAATGACTAAGTGACATGGGACACTAATGATCAACAAAACTTAGAGATCAACATAAAAAAAAAACCAAAACAAGAAAAGGGCTATATACAAGAAGAAACAAACTAACTGTGCACAAGCACTTTGAGGAAAGAAGAAAAAATAACCTAATCTAAACTAACCAGTACAGTAAATTGGTCAAACAAAACCATTCACCAGATGGTTAAAATAGCTACCCTTCCTTATCAAGATATTTTGTATCAAATGCATGAGGATAGCCAACAAGACATGAGGCACATCAAAGTATATCAGAAAATATAGAATTGCCTCTTGGAAAATGGGATCAAAATTACTCACCTCAAATAGATCATATGAGGATGCTTTATTAAACTCTTCTTGGGACAAGTATTTGATGGGGCAACCTCTTGAGATGGAATACTTGAAGCCTTCTTTGTTATTTTTGGAATCATCATGTTTGTCCTACATTATGAATAGCCATGTTAACTCCTCTTCCGTAGTTAGGGGACTATCATCCTCTATTAAATAGGCTAAGAGCTTATCAAAACTATCAACTCTCAGAAGGTCTTTAGGAACAAATGGTTTCCTATAATCAAGCTCTACACACAAATCCTCTATGATGCTCTCCAAATAATTTTCCCCAAGGTTTTTTTTAACCTCTACATATTGGAAATTTTCCTCTATGATTGCAAACGCATGAATTGACATATCATGATGATGACCTATGCCCTCTAGCTGCTGTAATTTTATTGCTAATGTGGTCATGATCATGTCTTCTTCATCATGCTCGACAAAACTAGGTAGCTCATCAAACAAAAGCATAAAATATTTATCCTTGTCAGCCCCTTGCTGATGATGATCCTTCTTTCCTAATTTACCCTCAGCCATAGGTAATGGCATGTCTTCTTCTCCTTCAACAAAAAGGGGAATCTCATTAAACAAATCAGCCATGAGTTTAGGTTGAGCATCAATTTCCACTGCTTCACTTTGCTGTCCCAACTTGTCATAGTCATCACCCAACACTAACAATGATTTTATCTCTTCTTTATCACATGAAGGCTCATCCACCACAAGTCCTTGCTTTGATGTTTTACTAGTGTCCTTAAAAATACTTAGCATCTGACAACCAAGAGGTAGAGTCCATGAAAGTTGAAATGGAAGCTCAGTATCTTAAGAGACCTAAGGGGTCTCTTGGGATAAACAATTACCTTGAATAGAATGCTCTTGTACAGTGGTGGAATGAAGCTCCAGTATGGGCTCTTGGAAAGAAAGCTTTCCCTTAAAACTTGGGATGTGAAATTGAGAGTGTTCAGATGTAGTCTTAGGGGGAAGACTTTTTTTTAAGCTTGGAAAATTGAAGACCCTATTATTTTTGTGTTGCTCACTTGCAACCGGCTCTATCTCAATGTAATCCTTAGGTTGTTGTTGATCATAACAAGGATGTAATTTTTCTATAACGGGTTCATGTGCTATAAGGATGTCACTAAAACTTGGAAATGAACACTCTATAGGTTCTTCATTTGTAGGCTCTTGGAACATGAGAGCACTCTAACTTGGAATTCTAAACTCATGCAATTTAGGAGACTCACCTTGCCCAAAAGGCCTGAAGCTTGGACCCTTACACCTAAGAGCCTTTTTTCTAGCAGTTTGTGATCTCAGTTTTGCTTTCTTGACAAAACATTAGCGATCAAGACCCCCTTCCCATTGGTTCCTTTGCTGCTCATCACCTAGAGTCTCTGCCACTTGGTTAGAAAATAACTCCTACTCAGAACTTTGAGATTCCATCTCTTGCTTCCCCTTGACTTCAGACAACTGCTTAAACAAGTCAAGCAACATATTTTTCATCTTTTCACCCTCCTCCTTCATTCCAACAAAGTCCAATCTCTGAGGCTGATTGGAAAAAAACTTTATGTTGATTAGGCATGAAATGATTTCTTGGGGAATGGTTATAATTCTAACGATGCTGCCAATCAAGATGAGTAGGGAGTGGGTGGTAAGCATGATGAATTTTATGCTCTTGGTTCTCTTTTTTTTCTTCTAGGCCCATGATTCTTGACATTGGGTATCATACTCATAAGGTTGTGCAGGGACATATTGATTGGGGGTATATTGATTAGGAGCATATTGAACATATTGCCAACCTGCTATGATATGGTAGCTTAGACTAAAAACCACTTTTGGATGGTTTTCATATGGTTTCTTATTAGCCCATTGAGCATTATTTTCATGATATGATGGTGAGTAACCTGACTGTCCATAATAACTTGACATCTCTACTCATGTAATTAACTAGAATTTTGAATATAAAAGATTTGAAACATACCAACACTTGATCTTTTGAAACTAGTAGACCTTTCCAGAGTCACCAAATATTCCTCGAAAGAGAAATCTCCTTTAGGTCTGTATTATGTTATTATCATATCAGAGACAACATAATCCTGAAAGATAAAATTCTTTTTGTAGTCCCACTAGGCATGCTAGAACTGTTATACACCAAATTTGCACCCTATTATACTCATAAGCCTAATGATCTGGTATATAATATAATCACTTCCAAGTTGTGGGACCTTTGCTAACTGAAGTGAAACCTCTAGATTCTAGGCCGGTTCCTCTTGGATAATCACCTATTTTGCTCTTTAAACTTGAAAAGTAAACTTGGGAGGAAAATGGATAGAAAGAGAACTGAAAGACTGAAAGAAAAAATTAACCTACAATGTTATACACTGAAAGTGACATGAATCACAACATAATGACTAAGAATTAGCATGAAATATCTAAGTCAAGAAAAACACAACTCCTTGAATAGGCTTGCAAAAGTGTTCCATAGAGAGGTCTGAGATGAAAAGAGATTATTTAGGGAAAGAAAATATTTCACAAAGAATAGACACAGACTATGACCTGCAAACAAACATCCACTCTAGAAAATAGGCATAAAAATGAGACAAAATGACAGTGGATGAAAAAAATTCACAAGATCATCTAAATCAATCATCCACAATGGTGCACAGAGATGCAGAAAGAAAGAGGGCTTAAGAACTCCAAGATTTCTCTAATATTAGCCACTATATTATGCTTCAATATGAGAAATACAAAGAAGAAAACCTAGGGACAAAGAAAATTTCACAAAGAGTCTTTTCATAATCTAGACCTCAATGAGAAATTACAAACACATAAAAACCTGGGGGCAGAGAGAATGCCACAAAAAGTCTTGCATAAGCTCAAAAAAACTAGCTGCAAAAGCCTCTAAAAAATGCTTATATACAACCTCCCCTAGCACACAGGATCAGGAGTTAATCCATCTGATCAGATCAGGGAAGAATTAGGGTTGCAATAGATATCCATTAAATAATATGGAAACCATAAAATAGTCAAGTATATTAATTAATGCACTTGGAAAAATATCTCAGAAGATAAGATATGCCTCATATCACCATAAATTCAAGTAGACAGACTAGCTCGATCCATCTACCTTCTCTGCAATTTGGAACATGTCACCACCATCATGAAACCCTGAGAAAATATTTGAATATTTTAAAATCTATTTTTAACAGTCATAGGTGGCGCAGAATGTCATATCGATGACTCAAGTTTGAACCTTTATCAAATTTAAAACATAATTGTCAATCTCCTTTAAGTTATCCGCGAGCACAGGATCAAATCTTCCACATGGCACATAGGCATGATGCCTTGAACATTATCCATCTTCATCTTGGCCTTTAATTCATAGCACCCACCGTCATATATTTTTTAACTTGTGTTACCTTTATGTTACCTTTGGGGCTGACTTCAATTCTAACTTGGACATGTGTCAAGCTGTCACAATGGCTCAACGGTTAAAAACCTTCATCTTTGTCTTTAAGCCTTCACACCTTTCATCAAATCTTAACAAAATTATGACACCTTTACTACTATGAAACCTAAGACCCATGACATCAACAACGCTAGATTTCATCTTGGCACAATGACTCAAACCCTTGATCTCGATCATCTTTACCCTAAGGCAAAGCGTCGTCCACATGATCAAATAGAACTTGCTCAAATATTACCTTAACCTTTATGACCTTGGCCCGACCCCACCATGGACATGTAGCATGATGTCACAATGCCTCAAATAATATCTGTCGTGCTTCTTTGCTTCAAGCCTTTACACCGACCATCAGATCATACAAATTTGATTGCAATTTAAACCCTTACCCATCTTGACAACCGCAGGTCCCACTTGATTAGAAAGGAAATGTTTCATGTAGGCACAATTCCTAAAATGTAAAATTCCCTTAATCTTGGCATTAAGGTATTACGTTGACCATTAGATGCATTCAAAATTGTTTGACCTTTAATCTGCCACTCGACGCGCCCAGGTTCTGACAACCTGCCACACATCAACATGACGCAATGCCTTGATCACTAACTACCTGCATCTTCATCAGAGAGGGAAAGTGCCAACCATACAATCAAATATGACTTGATCATAGTTTAACTAGCCAGAGACCTCATAGAAAGCTGACCCCACTGTCCACGTGGCATGAAGGCGCAATGCCTTGAAGAATCTTCAGTTTGATCTTGGCGATTAAGGCTTTGTGATGAACATTAGATGAAAAGAAGAATCTGCTGGCTGGGGGTAAATAAATTATCATGGGAATTAGGAAATAAACCTTAGGAGAAGGTAACCCGCTTAGGAAAAATAACTTGGCCCCGCCGAATGACAACTTAAAGCACGTGAAGAATTGGAACTTAAGTGGCCAAAAAGGTAACTCAAAATTAGAATGGACCACTAAAGAGATAGGGGTTTAAGGGTTTTCCATAATTTATTTTGCACTTAGGGCTTAACAAGACAATAAAAAAGGGTAAAACCAGACCTAGAAACATGCATAGAGCAAGATAAAGACCATGAATCATGATAAAAACCTTATAAGTTGGGCTCTACCCTTGTGGGAGCTGTAATGCCATGCCAGGGAACCCATGAGAAGTTAACCTTAAACATGTTACTAAGTTTAAATAATGATTTTTTTTAGGATTTTACAATTGATAAGGAATTAACAATGCAGAAGCAATATAACATAAGACATACATACTCATAAATGCAACTCATTTATAGAAATCTTGAGGGTTCCATGATGTAGAATTACGTAAGTTAACTAATCTACTAAATACAATAAACAATATACAATCTTCATATAATGCAAATGAATAATAAGAACATCATCTCATAAATGAAACCTAGATACAACTGATATCATAATGAACCAACATCTACTGCACAAGTTGCATGGTATGTAATAAAACTTAATACAAAGTACAATACAATATCCGAGAAAATCACAACTGATACAATGATACAAGTATACAACATAAGAAATATAAGAACAAGTCTCCAACAATGAAGAACAAGAAGATACAAGTGCAACAAGGATCATCCAAGCAAAAGTCATGAACATCAAATCTCAATGGTAATAACAATCACTACCAGCTAACCATGTGAAACCAAAGGTCCACTCCCACCATGCTAAGGAGATAACAACAGACACACACACATAGGAAAAAACCAAAAAAACAATACTAATGCAAATATACACCAGATAAAAAGGTAAGAAGAAGATTTCAAGGTTAAAATTATAAAAGATCAAGAGACCAAGACAAGTGTACCTAATACTCATGTAGGAACCTAGAACACATATAGGAAACAACCAAACAATAAATACTAGTGCAAAGTTACACCATATAAAAAGGTAAGAATAATATTTCAAGGTTAAAAGTATAAAAGATTAATAGACCAATACAAGTGTACCTAATACTCACGTAGGAACATAGAACACATATAGGAAACAACCAAACAAGCAATACTAATGCAAAGGTACACCAGATAAAAAGGTAAGAAGAATATTTCAAGGTTAAAAGTATAAAAGATCAAGATACCAAGACAAGTGTACCTAATACTCACGTAGGAACCTAGAACACATATAGGGAAGTGTCATCAAATAAGGCTACCATTGAGCTACCATAGTAGCCCCTCTGGCCCCTGGCCCCCAAGTGAATCTATGTGGCTCATTATTCCTTTTATACAAACATGATGACATGTAACTGATTGAATGTTTGAAGATGTTAAGTTGATCACCGAAATGCATAAAGATAATGCAAGACACTAAATCAGTTAATAGATTGTATTGTCATTGATGTCAACTTGATATAATCTAATTGGTTATAATCAAAGTGTTAAAGACTTTAGAGAATCAAAGAGATAAATATTATGCTTTCAGTAATGCATAAAAGACAAGAATTCACTATGTGACTTCAAACACTGACGACTAGTGGAACCCGACAGATAGAGATAACCGAAAGTTAAGTCACTTTGATTCTTGAGAAAGAAACCTGATGAGCATTACCGATGAGTAGAATCACAATCATACCCGATGGCCAAAATCATAATGCAACCCCGACGGAGAAGCCCGAGGAGAACTAGAGTGTTGACCGAAGCTATCAAAGAGTTAAAACACCAAAGTTTACTGGAGTTCAGAAATGAAAAAATATCTAGCTGGCAAAGCTAAACATAGACTTAACTGGTAGTTATCATTGTTTTCATCAACAAGCTAAAGCCAACGATAAGTAAAGGATTTAAAGATGTCTTGTCTAGTTGGAAAGAATATTTACACAAGATAAAACAAGAAGTTTGCTTTAAATCAGATTGGCTAAGATTGTGGATCACGCCAAGATCAAGAAAATCAAGAACCTAGAACAGTGATATCATGTCTATAAAGAGACAACTTAATTTATTGCAAATTAAGGGGAGTGAATGAAAAAGAGGATTATGGAGAGAAAGTGATGAAGAAAAACTTCATATAGTCCTGATCAATCAAGCTGAGGAAATAGCTAAATATTTCTGCGGACACCGAGCAACAGAGCATAGCATCACCGAGTAGAACAAAAGTAGAGAAAAGGTATATTGATAAGATTGGTTTAATGAGCTTACAATAGATCTGAAAATCTGCAAGTATAAGTTGTATATGTGAACAGATCATACTGTTTCAGTTTAACCATTGATTCAAAAAGTCTCTTAACCGAGCAAGATTTAAAGATCCTTTCTATATTGAGATACATCCCAAGGAGTATCAAAAAGATTGTTCATAAAGATAGCATGAGATGTCAGATACCATTTGAAAAACTAGAAGAGTTTGGACAAGGAAGGTAGCATAGAAATTCCTAATATCAAGTGACAAACTAATCTTTTAAATCCTCTAACAAGGTCACACTTAACAGTGTGTTTATAACCTTTAACAGGGTTGGCTCTTCACCGAGCTCACTTCAAAAGAGTGAAAATTTTGGGTTACCAGTCCCAAGTGGCTTTTCCCTTAATAGGGTTTCCACATTAAAAATCCATGTGTCAATGTGTTTATGAGTCATTAGTTTAGTATTTTTCATTACACATAGCTAATCTAGATTGATCGGTATACTCTAAGTAATTTACTATTTTTTGGTAAATTGAAAGACTGCTATTCGGTAAACATAAAGAATAAGGTTTAACAAAGCATTCCGAGCAGTAGTACTTTGATAAGTATAATTGAAGGCATTCATTTTATAGGACTGAAGATAACTAGAGGCTTAATATTGTGGTACTAAGTTTTTGGGTTGATTAATTAGAATATTTTTGAGGCCACTGATTCACCCTCCCCTCTCAGTTATTACTAACAAAACAAGGATTCTAACCCTGCAAGACCTTGATCAAGCATCTTCTCCCACTCCCATCCTTAGACCGTACTAGCACTAAAGACATGGGCGAGGAAAATATTTATCTTATTAAAATTTTCTCTCAATTAATTTCATTAAGTTATCACTTATTAGGTCACTTACAATGAGTTACCCTAGTACCCTCTTAGGGCCCTGGCCCCCATTGTAAGCTACTTCCCCTCTATGCTCCTAGATAACCTACCCTAATGCTCCCAGCCACAAGACCAAAATAAACAAAGCCAAAACCATAAAAGACTTCTTGTAAAACATTAAATCATGAAATTTGTCAATGAAAATGCTGGAGCTTAACAAACAATAATACATCCTATACAAGGATCCATATTGTCCATCCCATAATGGACATCTCAATAAGTCATCCATCCCATAATGGATATCTCAATAAATAATTACCAAATTCTCTAAATCTCATATCACCAAAATAATGATCCTCAATAGCATCCAAAGCATCTCTCTCCAACAAGGAGTAAATCATAATAAAAAATACCATCACTCAAAATATTGAACAATCATAGTAGAAGAAACAAGGTGACCAAGTGAACAAATTGTAATTCAACACAATATTGGTTGTCACCTAGTCTTATGGTAAAATAACATAAAGATCAATGAATCAAGGAACACATGAAATCTATAACATATGTACCCAAGAAAAAACATAAACCAATCATGACATAAATAGGTTATGAACTTTCCACAATATGAAACCCAAAGAGCAAAAAGACATAAAATCATAAGATAGTACAAGTCCGAACACAAAAATGACCTAGGGTAACAACCTACCCACACTGACACTTAGCAACACCAAGATCAAGTGAGAGAAGGCATGCATGCATTTGACATATTATTTAACTCAATTTATATAACATCACTATATTTATTAAAATACTCTTAAGTCATAAATGACTTAGTTAATAATATAAAGTATGCACATGGAACATATATGGTGTTTTAGTGAATCTCTATGATCTTTAAAATTACATTATAAACTGTTAGACTAGTCATATTAATTATTTAATAATTTTCAAATTGATTAATTTTTAATTAATAAGACTTATTAACAATTTTAACTTTATAACAATGATTTTTTATGTGCTTCCTCTATGCACATCAGTTGATAATTTGAATGGTATAATCTCAAATGAAGTGATAAGGATCTGAAGATTATATCAACAGAAAGATAATTCAATTTCACATATTTTTCATTTTTTCCAGTCCTAAAGATAAGGTCATTTAAATGGTGTAAACAGTAAATATCTGTAACAGCCCTATTCGGAAATGAAGGTTACTAGTTTGGTAAAAATACTATAACTTTGTTTTGAACCATTGGATCATCATACAAATCAAGGAAATGATTCATAACTATATTAGTTAAAATCTCACTGAAGCGATTGCCACAATTATGTAATTTGAAAAATTTATGGATGAATAGTTGTTAGGCTTTGATTGAAACATCAAGCTCAAATAGGCCTAATTTCACTATAACAACAAATATTTGACCCTTTCCGTACAAAGAAACCCTATTTTATTTTTATATATGTTAAATAAACCAAAATGAGTATCTTAAAGTGTCTTTATATATTTTAAGGTGACATCTAAAATGAAAATTATTCCCTACCCTGACTCTTCACAACCCTAATCCAAAAACGTATGTTTTCAAACCCATATCCTTACATACAGGTATCTATAATACACATACTTCATAATAAAGGATTCCTACATACAACTAAAACTTATGCAACTAAATTTGTACAATTTGGTAAAACCTTAATGGATATACAACAAAAATATATCCTTTTTAAACCATTCCCTCCCAAGGTTTCCATACAAATTCTCACAAAATACCAGACATGCCATAAACATAACTCACAAGAACACCCTAATAATCTGTATAAATTTTTAGAAATCAAAATAACATTAACACAAAATCAAATCATAATTAAGCAAGCACGGAGAAAACAATCTTTCCAACAGAAACTGCAAAAAGATTCAAAAACTTCTACCTTGAAAATGCCAGGTAGACTTACTAAGAAGAAGAAGAAGAAGAAGAAGAAGAAGAAGAAGAACCAAAAATAATACTCCACTCCCAAGCTTTAAAAATATTTTCTTTTACTTCAAAATCTCGATGCAAAACCTATAATCCTGTCTCCTAAAACTTCTGTTGTGAAAAATGTATGTTCTCCCTTAAAAAATGGTAAAAAAAACTAATAAAATAAAAACTATTTAAGTAAATAAAATGGCCAATAAAAATTGTTCTCCCTTTATATTTTTAAGTAAATAAATAAGTATTCTAGTTGAATATTTTTTATGTTGTATACTTGTTCTTATATTTCTTATGTTGTATACTTGTATCATTGTATCAGTTGTGATATTCTCAGATATTGTATTGTACTTTGTATTAAGTTTTATTAGATACCATGCAACTTGTGCAGTGGATGTTGGTTCATTGTGATATCAGTTGTATCTAGGTTTCATTTATGAGATGATGTTCTTATTATTCATTTGCATTATATGAAGATTGTATATTGTTTATTATATTTAGTAGATTAGTTAACTTAAGTAATTCTATGTCATGGAACCCATGAGATTTGTAATCTATCAATGAGTTGCATTTATGAGTATGTGTGTCTTATGTTATATTGCTTCCACATTGTTAATTCCTTATCAATTGTAAACTCTTAAAAAAAAATCATTATGTAAACTTAGTAACATGTTTAAGGTTAACTTCTCATGGGTTCACTGGCAGGGCATTACAGGAGCCACATTTACTCTACTTGTAGCCCAAAATTGGATAGAATGGGGAATTTGGGTAATAGGTACGTGCAACTAATATGCTATGCAGGAATACTTTTGTGTCAGTGCTCATGATACTCAACCATTGATGATATGTATGTCATGATTGTGTCGATAGTTTCATTTATGCTTGGTTGGATTTATTGATGTTGTCTATAGCGTGGAGAGGATCTCATGAAACCATGCACGATTCAAGCAAGAATCAATGCAAATTATATGAGTTGTCATTCTTTTGATATTTTTATTTTATTATGCTTTATTTCATCATTGATCTTTTGTAATGTATAAATAGATATGACCACCACTGGTGCATAGTTAACCATGCTGATACGAATATTGTTTTCCTCTCATTCTTAATCAAGTACAACCACCACTAGTACTCAGGTGACCATGGTGATATGAATACTGATTTCATCGAATTTGATATTGCAGTTGGATATAGGCATCAGGGTATGAGAAACCATGATGACCAGACTATCAGTTGCATAAAATAGACAAGGGATAATCTCCCCAACCTCCATCTAGGGTAAAAATATTTAGAGTCAAGGTATGTGTGGTGTATCACAATGAATTGTGATGGATCTTATCACAAATACCTAGATTATTTGACCTTTGAATTCATTAGAAAAATATCCCACAAGCAATAGACAAAGAAAATATCATATTCCTTCCTTGGTCTTCTATTACTTTTGCATCTTAGAATTCCTCAGGAAATATGGTAGTCTAAAATAAATGATATTTCAATAGACAAGGAATGAATTCCCCCTTTCGGCTAATACATATATTTGATGGTGTCTCAGAATCCAAGCATATTATGTTGCAATATTATGTTATTCAATGCTTATTGGACATATGAAGGTTGTCACCATAGACATCATAAAATACTTGTCCCAGTAGACATCATTTAGATACTTCCCACAAGAACCAATCGAATAAAAACATCATGCCCTCCTATCCTTGCTTCTCTAGTACAAAGACATCCTTGAGTCACTCAGAAGGTTTGATAAGAGAAAATTTATATTAAGAAACAAAAAACAAGGGAAATTGTCGTGTCTTCTTCCTTGTTTCTCTAGTAAAATGACATCATTGAGTTACTCAGAAGACATGACCATCAAAATATAGGACAAGGTCATTTGAGATAAATGGTGTTGAAAAAAATCTTTGGTTAGTGAGTGGTTTTTAGAAACACCTTTGTTTTGTTGTTGAATTTGTAGATGATCATAGTGCTTGATTTTTGATAGAAAATATGTCTGAATGTGATTAAAATGTTGATTAGTGATGAATAGATGTCAAATCAATGTGATGATTAGGAACCTGTCCCTAGTTAAAGGAAACTATGCAACTGATGGGTGATGTTGAACAAGCACTGTTGTTTAGTTGTTGGTGTTGAAAAACACCATTGTGTGTTGTGTGGTGTTGAAAAACACTGTTGTTTTGTTTTGATTAATTCAGTGGAAAAACACTTGACTATTGATAAGATTAGAATGACGACTTCCACTGAATAGATGATGACTCTATGAAATTTGTGAGGAACTTTCCCCCAACTAGACTTAACTAACCTAAGGACAAGATGTAAATTGACTCCAATCCATGACGAGAGGATGCAAAACCAACCAATATGTGCAAAGATGAGAAGCTAGCTAATATGTACAAGAATGCAAAGCGGAGCAATATATACATGCGATGAGATTGGATGCTAATGCAGGCGAGATGGCCAAGCGATGCATTGATAGATGGAGAAACTTATTACAAGAAATGCTTGATTGCCAAATTTTCACCACTTGGAGTCATTGCTATTTTTTCTACCAAGGCGCTTGTTTACCAGGTTTTCACCAAGGCACTTTTTCTTGTTTTTAATATTTTTTGTCTTTTTGATTTTTTCTCTCTTGTTTATATTATAAAGGCATCTATTTCCCATTTTTACGAAGATAATAATTTTCTTCAGGACATTTATCTAATGTTTTTAAATTTTCTTTAGGAACATTTTATGTTGCTTTTTATTTTTTTTAGTATCATTTTCTACTATTTTTGGATTATTTTGAGAACACTTTCTATTGTACAATTATTGATCTAAGCATTCCAAGTATAGAATTTCTTCAGATGGAATGTGTTGATCGGTTCATGAAGTGAGTATCCTTCAGGTGTTGATAGATGATATGCACCATAACCATATGCAACTTACATGACAAAGGGTCCCAACTAGTTGGGTTCAAATTTTCCCGTATGTTCTCTATCTTAATGAGTCTTCAAATTCTCTCTCAACATGAGATATCCACCTTGAAATTCTCTATGTCCTACCTTTTAATCATATCCTTTGGAAATCCTTTTCTAGTATACTTTGAGCTGATTGATCACCTCTTTCCTACGCTCAACGAGCAATTCTAGTTCTTATACTCATGAGATTCTATACTCCTCATCAGTGATGAGTCCTCTCAATGATATTCTTAGTGATGGTACCTCCACTTCATTAGGTAGAACAACCTCTGACCCATAAACATGAGTTAAAGGTGTAGCTCCTATTGGGGATTTGATACTGGTCCTATACGCCCATAGAGCTAGATTAAGTTGTAAATGCCAGACTCTGCTAGAGTTTTTAAACATTTGATGTACGATTTTCAAGATTTTCTTGTTAGATTTTTTGGCCTATATATTCCCTTGTGGGTAGTAGATTGAAAAAAAATGTTGTTCGATGTGGAACCTTTTACACAATTCATCGATATCCTTGTTTTTGAATTGTCCTCCATTGTCTGTCACTATAGAGGATGGAATACCATATCTATAGAGGGTATAATTTAGGATAAAAATTGAAACTTTCTGACCCATGACCTTGATCAAAGGAAGAACTTCAACCCACTTCATAAATTATTTTGTGGCAGTGATAAAGAATTTGTGTTCATTAGAGGAGGAAGGATAGATCTGACCAATCAAGCCAAAATTACACTACTGAAAAGGACAGTGTGTGATAAATGGTAAAAAATCCTTCGCCAAAGCATGTATAAAGTTTCCATGAAGTTGACATTTCTTGCATTGTTTAGCAAGCTGAACAACATCTTTCTCCATAGTCAGCTGGTAGTATCCAACACATAAGAGTTTCTTGGCCAAAATGAGACCGTTTGAATGCGATCCACATATACCTTCATGGAATTCTCACAAAGCATTATCAGACTCTTTGCATTCTAAAAACCTAGGTAAAGTACCATAAAGACCTCACCTATATAAGTTGTTAGCAATGATTAGATAACGTGAAGCATGATGGGTTATGTTTCTCTTTTCATTCTTGGATAAGTCATTAGGGATGATTTAATCTTTGAGGTAGGAATAGATTTGGCTATGGAAGGATGAGTCATGTCCTATGATTTGGAAAATAAGGTGTGAGTCAGGAGAGTCATAGGTGGGGTAAGGTAAATCTTCCACCAAGAACTCATAGCAGATTTCTTGTTCTTGGATTTGTAACACTGAGGCTAAGGTAGCCATTGCATCGAGCACTTTGTTTTTTGCTCGTGGAATCTACTGAAAGGTTATATACAAAAAATACTTATTAATTCATCCACCATTCTTTTGTATTGAATTAGCTTCTCATCCTTGGTATGATAGTCACCATTGATATGATTAAATATGAGTTGTGAATCACCATGAACATGTAATTCTACTATTTTCTATTTGATTTCCATTTTTAATCAATTGACCAAGGCTTCATATTCCACAATATTATTGGTGCAAGGGAATAATAGTTTGTATGCTTTGGGAATAATATAAACTTGTGGTGTGATGAAGAGTATGTTGAATCCTGATCCTTGTTATGTGAAGGAACTATTGAAGTACATTTTCTATGGATATTCTGTCAAGTGTAATATAGCCTCATCTAGGAACTCAATACTTAGTGGTTTGTCATCCTGTAGTGGTGCATCAACAAAATGATCAGAAATTACTTGACCTTCAATGGTCTTTTTGTCTACATATTCAACGTCAAATCTAGTTAGTATCATCACCCATTTAGCTAACCTTCCCTTCAATGTTGCTTTGTTTAAAAGATACTTTAATTGATAAATTTTAGCTATGAGTTTAACTGAATGTGATAACATGTAATGCCTTAGCTTATGAGATGCAAATACCACTTCCAATCATGCCTTCTCTATTATGGTATAATTGATCTCATACGATACCAATGTTTGGATGATATAATAAATTTCTTGTTCCTTTCTAGTTTCATCTTGTTGTGCAAGAAAGACTCGTAATGATGTCATCGTTTCTGAGATGTATAACAAAAATGGTTTTCCTTGAATTTGAGACATCGATATAGGTAGATTATCCAAATATTCTTTTATTTTGTTGAAAGAGTTTTTGCATGTTTCATCCCAGTTGAATGTCACACCTTTATGCAATAATTTAATAAATGGTTGTGCTTTGTCTGCCAATTGAGAGATAAAACTTGTTATTGATTGAAACTTACCTTGTAGAGTTCTCATTTGACTAATGTTCTTAGGTGGTGGAATTTTCATTATAGATTTCAATTTAGTAAGATACACCTCAATACCTGTTAGTGAACATATTTGTAAATTTTATAATAGGTACAGCTCCCTCATAAGATATTCAATCAAATGAAATAATGATTCAATCGGTTAGCTTTTGACCAGAAAGCTTATAAAGGCTGCAATATCATTCTTTGATGATATGCTTCTAAACAACTATGAAAGAAATATAACCGAATAATGAGTAGGAAGGAAACACAGTCACTTCCACAATTGCATTTCATGGAAAATATAAACAACTTCTCGACCAAAAATAATAGAAATTAGATAACACCAGACTTTAGATATTATGAACTAATAAAAAAGTGTATAAAACAAGATAAACAATATTATGAACTCAAATACTCTAGTTTCACAAACTGCTGCAAAAGGGCTAAGAAAACTCACAAGAAAGGAAAGACACACCAAATAGAAGCAAACCAAAACTAATATATACAACAGGACACATGGACCTAGATTAAAGCTTCGGCAATTTGAGATCTTGCCCATTATAGGAAAATGGTAAGATCGTTCCATCTAGATAAGCCAACTTAAAAGCATTGGTTCCTAACTCTTCAGTGATAACAAAGGGGCCTTTCCAAAGTGATTCAAATTTACTGTGGGCACCTTTCGAAGCCTTTCTTTTGTCCCATAGCAAAACTTCATCTCCCTTTAGAAAACTTTTGGGTCTTGCTTTCCTGTCAAAAATGCTTTTCACTCTAGCCTGATGCTCAGTAATTTTATCCACCAGAGCTTCTCTTTCTTCTTCTAGTTTATGCAAGTACATGATCCTTTTCTCTAAGGAGTCTTTAAAATTTTGATCCTCAATGGCCATTTGCAGCTTAGCTGCGGAGAGTTCCAAAGGAACTGATACTTGTGCACCTATTCCATACACCAGTTCAAAAGGTGCCATATGGATTGCTCTCTTAGGTGTAATTCTATCGGCCCAAAGGGCTTCAAAAAGTTTCTTATGCCAATTTTTGCCACTATCATCCACTAACTTTTTCATGATCATTATTAAATTTTTATTACTTGACTCGGCCTATCCATTTCCTTGGGGGAAATAATCGGACAAATGAGCTAGAGAGATATTATGATCAAAATAGAAAAGAGAAAGCTCTTGCAAAGAGAAGTAAGTGGCATTATCTGCTACAACCTTTTGGGGTACTCCAAAGTGTACCAAGATATTATCTTTTAAGAAATCACATACCACCTGAGAATTAGCCTTTTTGATTGGAATGGCCTCAAACCACTTAGTGAAGTAGTCAGTCACTGTTAGGATATAAGCATGACCTACACTAGACTGAGGATTGACAGGACCAATAAAATCAATTACCCATTGTTTGAACAGTTCACTCACCACAACTGGTCTTAAAGGCAAGGAAGCTAATTGGGATCTTCCAGAAAACAACTGACATTTTTTGCATTTCCTGACAAACACATAATCATCCTTGAACATACCTGGCCAATAGAAACAATTTCAAAGAATTTTGAATGCCGTTACGGTAGATGAGAAATGACCTTCGTAGGACTCTTCATGAAAGGTTTTAAGCAACTGCAACTGTTGACTTTTATCCACACATCTTAGAAATGTACCATCAAGGCCTCTCTTATACAACACACCTTGCCATATTGGATACTTTTCAGCTTGCAGCCTTAGAGTCCATGTCTCTTTGGGTGATAGTCTTTGTGGACATTATCCATAAGTCAGGAAATAAGCAATGTCATAGAACCAGGAATCTGTTAAACTGACCAATAATACTTGAGATATTTCACATTTTGGATTTTTAGGATGACTAACATTTTCTGTAATGAATTTACATAGACCCCTACCCCTGACTAGTTTAGTGGGCTTTATTATCAAGTCATATTCCTAAATCTTCATCACACATGCTGCTCTTTTGTTCATGGCTACTTCTTGTTGGGTGAGAAGTGACTTCACTACTGAGTCAGGAACAAACATTATAGAATGAGAATGAAGGATATAGAAACTAAACTGCTTAACTGATTTCACCACAGCAAAGGCTTGCTTTTAAATGGGAGAATAATTTAGTTCATGTTTTTTTAAAGGCATACTCATGAAAGCAATGGGAGCCTCACTTCCTAAAATATCCTTCTGAGTTAGAATTCCTGACAGAGTGTGATCGGAAGCATAACAATAAATGATGAAATCTTTCTCGTAGTCCGGGTAAACTAGATTTGGGGCATTTGCTACAACTGTTTTAATTGCTCCAAAAGCTTTTCTACCTTCTTCTGTCCACTTAAAGGGATGTTTTTTCACTCATCATTCCCACTATGTGCCTTGTTAACTCAGAAAAGTCTGGGACAAAAGCTCTTAAAAAGTTAATTTGACCAAAGAAAGACTTGACTCCTGTTTTGGTTGAAGGTAGACTGATTTGTTGAATAGCCTTTACTCTTTTAGGATTGATCCTAATCCCTTCTTTGGATACGATATGTCCCAAATTTTTTCCCTCAATCACACCAAAAACTAATTTTTTAGGATTAAGAGATATTCCATGGTCTCTACACCTCTATACTACTGACTTGAGATCTCAAACATGATGTTTTCTTCTTTTAGAGTACATAGTTAAATCATCAAGGTAAATTACTATAATTTGGTTTTTCAAATCGACTAAGGAAGAATCCATTTCCCTTTGGAAAGTTGCCCCTGCATTAATCAAGCCAAAGGGCATCCTATTGTAAGAAAAATTTCCCCATGGTGTGGTAAAAGTAGTCTTCTGTTTATCTTCATCGGACACACTCACCTGATTATATCCAGAAAACCCATCAAGCAGAGACATCATTTCTGATCTGGCAACCGCCTGTAATACGTGTTCTATTTTGGGCACGACGTAATTATCTTTTAGGCTGATCTGATTCAAATTCTAGAAATCCACACAGATTCTTATTTCACCATTCTTTTTTTTGACAGGGACAATATTCACAATCCAAGTTGAGTGATGAATAGGGTAAATGATTATGGCTTTTAGCATTTTGTCAACTTCCTTTAAAATAGCTTTAGAAAATTTAGGATTGTAACTACGAAGATTTTGTCTAAAAGGTTTTGATTCAGGCTTGAGAGGGATGTGATGACTAAATTTCCCTTTTTGAAAGTCCTTAAGGTCACAATAATCCCAAGCAAAAACATCAGTGTAGGCTGTTAACAGGGTCTGAAGGTTTTTATTTTCTTGAACAGACAAAGTTTTACCTATAGATATCCATTTGGGTTTGGCCATAGTGCCAATGTTCACCTTGTCATATTCCTTTTGCACATCTAATTGAGAATTTTTCCTTGAAATGAAACTATCATCATTTAGAGAAAACAAGTTCTCTAAGGAAACCAGACCTTTGGGAATTTTTTTGCTCTTCAACTGGACAACTTCTTCTTTTGGCAGGAGTTTAGGATTAGACCTTTCACTGTCTTGGTTCATTCCTTCAAAGTACATGGATGAGAAAGCTTCTACACACGCCATAAAATCCTTAATCTGGGTATCATCTTCAAAAACTTGCAGGTGTTCAATGTTATCTAGGATAGCTGGTCTATATATCATCTCAACCCTATATGTTCCCGTTTTGAAATCTGGGTGAGGAAGAAGTAGAGACACTGATACGGCTAGAGATTCAACCCTTGTATTGAGACTCCTAGGAATAGCTTCTATGGAAAAATCTTCAAAATAATCCATTTCACCCACCACTAAATTTCTATAATGTCTCAGACACTCATTTTTTACTGTAAACTAACCCTTTACTTGTTTAACGATAAGCTTGGCATCACCTTTCACAAAAAGTGCCTTTATTCCCAATGTCTTGGCCTCTTGTAACCCTAGCAACAGAGCCTCATATTCGGCGGTATTATTGGTATTTTTAAAATCTAGTTTGTAAGAGAAAGGGATATATTGATCATAAGGCCCTTTAAAAACTATACCAGCTCTAGAAGCCGTGGTAGCACAACTACCATCAAACTCCATCAACCAAATTTGATCATTTTCATTAAAGTCTTCACAAATAGGAGGGGTTTCATTTGAGAAAATCATGTAATTACCAAACTCACAGTCTTGGAATAGAATTTGTGCTTTAGGATCATCAGATGGAATTACAGTGTATTTATTTTTAGCTTCAGGTTCTAGTTTGACCTTTTTCTTCCCAATAGGGATGATGGCTTCTGACCAATCCATCTTTATTTCCCCACCCATTTCTCTACAGAAATTTCTACTCAAGAGCATACCATAACTTGCAGGTATGTTAGCTACTAAAATGGTTAAATTGAGTCTCTTATCAGGATGGGCAGCTAAAATAGCTTGAGCATCTTTAACTTGACCGATTAAGGGCACTTGTTTCCCATCCATAGAATAGCACCTCCCAAAAGTTTTGGTCATGGTTAAACCTAAAGCTTTGGCTATAGATGAGGGCATAACATTATAAGAGGCACCTGAATCTATAATGCAATTACTCAATTTATGTTAGAATATCTAATCTTTACTTGTATTTTAATTAGGGGATTCATTTGTAATCCCTACATGTATTTTGTCCTTTAGTGGGAGGACAACTCTTTTTATGCAATTCCTTTAATAAGGAAATTAGATATTCCTCCTTAAAACGATTCCTACACATGGAACACACTTAATGTGAATGTGGCACTCATAGGATATGAGAGTTACATGCAAAATCCTACACTCATCTCTACTTAAGAGATGCTTCTCTCTCACTTCTTAAGGTTGGTTCTCACAAGTTGGTTCTCATGGCATTTCTTCTCTTTTATTCTCTCATTCCCATTCTTTCTCTCACAATATTGTAATGAGCTTCTTGCTCAAGCTCTCTTTCTTTCATGGCTTCTTGCCTCATTCATATTATTCACAAAGGGGTTTTTTCTTGTTTTTTCCCCTTC
>MU227511.1:1078427-1090929 GCA_018584345.1 Thuja plicata | reverse complement strand
TGCCAATGTTCACCTTGTCATATTCCTTTTGCACATCTGATTGAGAATTTTTCCTTGAAATGAAACTATCATCTTTTCAAGAAAACAAGTTCTCTAAGGAAACCAGACCTTTGGGAATTTTGTTGCTCTTCAACTGGACAACTTCTTCTTCTGGCAGGAATTTAGGATTAGACCTTTCACAATCTTGGTTCATTTCTTTGAAGTACATGGATGAGAAAGCTTCTACACACACCATAAAATCCTTAATCTGGGTATCATCTTCAAAAACGTGCAGGTGTTCAATGTTATCTAGGAAAGCTAGTCTATATATCATCTCAACCCTATATGTTCCCATTTTGAAATCTGGGTGAGGAAGAAGTAGAGACGCTGATATGGCTAGAGAATTAGACCTTGTATTGAGACTCTTGGGAATAGCTTCTATGGAAAAATATTCAAAAGAATCCATTTCACCCCACACTAAATTTTTGTAATGTCTCAGACGCTCATTTTTTACTGTACACTGACCCTTTACTTGTTTAACGATAAGCTCGGCGTCACCTTTCACAACAAGTGCCTTTATTCCCAATGTCTTGGCCTTTCATAACCCTAGCAACAGAGCCTCATATTTGGCAGTATTATTGGTATTTTAAAAATCTAGTTTGTAAGAGAAAGGGATATATTGATCATCAGGCCCTTTAAAAATTACACCAGCTCCAAAACCTGCGGTAGCACAACTGGCATCAAAATCCATCAACCAAATTTGATCACTTTCATTAAAGTCTTCACAAATAGGAGGTGTTTCATCTAATAAAATCATGTAATTACCAAACTCACAGTCTTGGAATAGAATTTGTGCTTTAGGATCATCAGATGGAATTACAGTGTATTTATTTTTAGCTTCAGGTTCTAGTTTGACCTTTTTCTTCCCAATAGGGATGATGGCTTCTGAACAATCCATCTTTATTTCCCCATGCATGTCTTTGTAGAAAGTTCTACTCAAGAGCATACCATAACTTGCAGGTATGTCAGCTACTAAAATGGTTAACTTGAGTCTCTTATCAGGATGGGCGGCTAAAACAGCTTGAGCATCCTTAACTTGACTGATTAAGGGCAATTGTTTCCCATCCATAGAATAGCACCTCCCAAAAGTTTTGGTCATGGTTAAACCTAAAGCTTTGGCTACAGATGAGGGCATAACATTATCATAAGTACCTGAATCTATAATGCAATTACTCAATTTAAGACCATTTAGGAGTAGAGAAATGTAGAAGGGGTCAGTCTTCCTGGTTTCATCAAATTCACATTTCAGTTTTGGGGTAGGAGTGATAACAGTGTCACTCTGATTCATAACAAATGGTGAAACAACTATAGGAATATCAACTGGATCATTAGTTTGGTCAACGGTACATTGGTTAGATTGTGATGAGTTTGGAAGGTCACCTTTGATGTACTTGACCAATTTATCTAGTTCTTTGGGATTTAATCTCAGATATTCAGCTGGGGAGATTTGGATAGCAGAAGATTTGCAAAATTCTACAATATCAAAAGAGGGCATGCTAGAATATTCTTGCACAACCTTGACATCAGGAGTCAAAGAACTAGGAGGAGAAGTATTACTTACAGTATTTTGAGCCATATGGAAAGAATTAGCTGATGTTGAAGTGTTCTTTGAAATTTTTTGATTTCGAGTAAGCATGGCACAAGCAGGATCCCCAAGGGTGAACAGAATATCTCCTCTTTCTGAGTTAGATTCGTATTATAAAAAGTATGATCCATAGTCGCCAGGTCTATCTTGATGGAGCTCTTCTACAGTACATTATCCTAGCACATCTTTGGTGGCCTCCATTTGTACATGTCTTTGCATATCAGGGGAAGAATTACCATCGTGATCCATTGTTAGATGAAAAGAACACATGATAGCCTCTTTTGGTGAAGCTTCCAAGGAAAATCTTGGTTGAGTAGAAGGCAACAGAGGAGTTTTATTGTGCCATTGATTAGGCTGCTTTCAGCTGATATCTTGATAAGGGAAAGGAAATGAAGATCCTTGTTTCGGTAACTGTATTTTCAAGGCAATTACATAATTCATGAGTCTTTGAACAACTGGATCTGTAGGAGCTGAAGTAGAAGGTTGAGAGTGAGAAATTTGCACATCTTTTCTCCATTTCCCGGCTGTAATAAGATCATCTTCTAACTTAGTGGCCTATTCTTGGGTTGGTCTTTTGGTAACAGGGATTCTATGGATAACCTTGTTGTATCTTGCCACATAATCTCTCATTGGCTCATGAATCTCCTTCTTTATTTATGTTAATTGTGCTAGTAAAGAATGTTCATCATCAGCCCCTTCAAAATGTCCTTCAAACGCAGTCTTCATGGTTTGCCAATTTGTAATTGACCCGGCTGGCAAATGACCAAACCATTCTACAGCTCCTTCTGAGAGGCATTGAGAAAAGAGTTTGACTGCTACATCTTCATGTTGTACTGCCATAACGACAGTAGCTACATTGAATGCATTCAAGTGCTCATCTACTGAGACTTTGCCATCTCTAGAAAATTTAGGTAAGACTTCTTTAATACCTTTAGGGAGAGGATGATGAGCTCCCAAATTTAAAGGACCAACGGCTACACCCCATGGCTGAGCCATAACCGCACTTGGAAAGATTGTTACTAAAGGTGGTGCTTGAATACCAAACAAAGTTAAAGCTTGCCAGACACTAGAGGATGAGGAAGAATTGGGAGCAGTCTTTGGAGGGGAAGAAGGTCTACTCTTGGCTTTGGGGCTTAATACGGAAGAGGTCAAAAAATGGAGCTTTTGCAAACTTTCAAAGAAAGTATAAAAAATACCCTCCTTCGTCTAAGACCTGGTATATGGTCGGGAATCCAGTGTTATTTTTTCTTATTGCCTCTGAGCAATTCTGTCAATGACTTGTGCCTCTTGGGCAATTGGGAGCCCTCTCAACCACTCTCCTATGTCCTCCTCTTCTTCTAAAACTAGGAGAACTTGTTGATACTGGTGATAGCTGGTCTTTAAATTCCAAGCAACAGTATTCAAATTAGAAATTATGTCCTCTTGGGTAGTTTGGAAGTTAATATTTGGTTGAATAATAGGAGGTTGCTCCTCCAAGTTTGGTATTATCACAGTTGGTAGGACCATATCTTGTTCATAAAACAAAGCATTTAAACACAGTTCTACACTGCAAGTGCTCCCTAGTAGAGTTGCCAAAAATCTGTTTGTGAACAGATTTGTCTTTCTACAAAAATCCTTTTAATTTTACTCTATCAACCTTAAAAGACAAACTATTTCTAACAGTTGGGTAAGTATCTTTTGTGATCACTTCCCTCTGAATTTTATAATAGGTACAACTCCCCCATAAGATATTCAATGAAATGAAATAATGATTCAATCGGTTAGCTTTTGACTAGAAAGCTTATAAAGGCTGCAATATCATTCTTTGATGATATGCTTCTAAACAACTATGAAAGAAATATAACTGAATAATGAGTAGGAAGGAAACATAGTCACTTCCACAATTTCATTTCATGGAAAATATAAACAAATTCTCGACCAAAAATAATAGAAAGTAGATAACACCAAACTTTATATATTATGAACTAACAGACAAGTGTATAAAATAGGATAAACAATATGTCAACACAGGACACCTTGCTTGGGCTTATAAACAACATAGATTCAATAACCTTCCTCTCATATATTTCAGATTACTACACATATAATTGCCTGAAAACTATTATGTTCATAACATTTAACAATTCAAATTGTAATTATCAAAATCTATATCTATCAGTCTAAAAGTTTTTCGAACCCTTTCAAAGTTTGAGCAGCTGAAATAAATAGTAGCAAAGCACCGAGAGGCCTGCCGAAAAACATGGCCTCTCAGGAAAATAGTTAAATAACTAAACCAGTAGAAAGAGGACACTTGTCCTATAAGTTTTGCATGCTAATTCAATAAAAACTAGATAGCCAAATTAGGCTCCTTATCTATGGCACGATCCTCGCTTCCCGCTGGACTTCCTTCTTCATCGGTAACTGATTGAGTTGGCTTCCATTCTTTATATGCTTGAACCAATTCTTTCATGAGCGACAGATGCAGAATCTTGGAGTTTACTATTCGGGCCATAGAGGCATCTTTGTTCCACCTCAGTTTCTTCACCTTCTTAATGACATTAGATAATTGATCAACACATAGATAAAGCATAGATTCAATCCTCGCTATCTATGTTAAGTCGGAGTTTTTAGGATTGATCTTCTCCCTAATAGTCTTAATTGCTGAGTTGAAAGCATCCAGGGTGCCCTTTAGTTCTTGATCACCAAAGATTGATGGGTAGGTATAAGTGAAATTAATCACTTTCAACTCAGCCAGGGAAGCCTTTTGGATCTGTTTAGCTTCAATTTCATTTTCCTTATTTCCAGTAATAGTACTCCTTATCAGAGAAATGTGCCAACTGATATTTTTCCTCAGGATGAAGAAAAGAAACTCTTCAGCACCCATCAGGGACTTTTCTACATAGAATTTATTAAAACCATACCTCTCTATTTCCATGAATTTTGTCATAGCCGACACCCATTTTTCCTCGTCTATATTCTAGACCTGGCGTTGAGCTAGTAATTATCCCACCATTACCTCAGTGTCATGAAGAACTGAATGTGAATCTTTAATGTATTGCCTACCATTATTGAGCACTTGAGACATCTACTCATCAACTAAAGAAACCAAAGTCCTCCCCCTTTGAACTTGATTCAGCAACATTTTATTTTCTGTAGAATTGGGGTCAAACACCTGAGATGATTGGGACAATGGGGTAGCATCAAAGTTGCAGAATTTATTGATAAAATGGGAAAGTGAAACAATGGTCCACTTTAATTACTTCTTCTCCTTGCTATCTTTCACTGATGTGATCAGCATCTGTTGGGTAGTTTCCTTGAAAAGGTGGTTCTTTCCTGCTTTATCCATGGTCCCTAACTTGATTTTGGTTACCTCAAAATCTCCAATTGCCACATCCTACTTTTCTTCCTTTGGTCTGTAAGTAGCCACCTCAGCTATCCACTTCCCATTTTTAGCATCAACAAACATGCGTGCTATACTCTTCACTTTCTTGTCCTTGGGAGTCTTTTGAGCATATTTACTAACAATATCTTGCACTGGAATTGATATTGGAATCAAACTCCATTTCCTATTAACTAAAGAAGTTAACCATTTGGTTGCTAGCTGAGGAATTTCTTTAGTAGGGGTGTCCATTAAATCTAGGGTTACATCATCAAGGTCAAAGAGATCTTTCCCGATTTGGTCATCATCTCCAATTTGGTAGTTCAAATCTCCAAACTTGTCATCCTCCAGATTAACTGTTTCTATCTGCTCCTGAGTCATCTTCACTTTTCTTTGTGATCGAGATCTCGACTTGGTAATGCATTAAGGAGAGGCCAAAGTGGAAAGATCTACAACAAAATTCTTAGAATCTCTCTTCTGCTGCTTATCAGAGGAACCTTAATCACTGTGGAAAATTCTGCAACCGAGCTCCAAAAACCCTTACCTCCACTCTTTGGGCATACAGACAATGACAGTAATTCAAAAATAATGAACGCCAAGAAGGGTTTTAATAAGAAACACCACGAATGAGTAATTAATTTCCCATAATTAAGGCAATAAAAGCTCGAAGAATGAAGTGACCATTCACACACACAATAATTCACTGCCACTTGCGCAAACTTTTATGCCACACAAATTCCTCATTAATTTGACAGCTCAGACATGACTTAACCATCGCCAATACATCTCTTCATTAAAAGCCTTCCCTGAGTGGGGTCCACATCTAAAAAGATGGCGGTTGTCCTTCATTTATGCCACATGTCACTTTTTAAAATCCTTGAACGCTCTTGAACACTCTTGAACACTCTTGAACCGAGTTCAAGGTTGTTCAAGGCTATTAATCACTGTTCAAGTCTGTTCCTTTCATATCCCACCTTCATCTTTGAACTAGAAGTCCCATGCTTAACTATTAATTCCCATCTCTGATTAACCAAAGTTCTGAAGGTTGTGATAAAGAAACACCTCTTTTAGCGTAAACACTATTCACCTGCTACCGCTTCATAAAAATATGAACGAGCTTGAACATTCTTGAACACTCTTGAACCGAGTTCAAGGTTGTTCAAGACTGTTCAAGCATGTTCAAACCTGTTCAAGAAACATGTTAGCAAAATATTTTCCTTTTTTTATACAAACAAAGGTGAAACACAGGGGAGATCCTTTCGCTGAGATTTTGAACATGAGGGTTTAGGTAGCTTGAGATTCACAAAAATAACAAGGCGACTCTAAAAATGGAGCATAAGGAAAAAGATCAAGATTTGTACTAACAATACCTTTTGCTAAAACTTTGTAACCTAGGATTTTACCAGAGGTCACTCTAAAGGAACATTTCTTTGGATTCAATCTGAGTTCCATCTTGTCAAATATCTTTTCCAAGTCTTTTAGATTATTTCTCTAGTTGACTAATTTTTCTCATTTTTCATCTACATAGTCTTCCATGTTCTTATGCATCATATCATGAAAGATAGTTGTCATGGATCTTTGGTATGTAGCACCTATTTTCTTGAGACCAAAAGGCATAATGGTCCAGAAAAAGATACCCCATGCACATGTGAATGCATTTTTCTCTTGATCCTTTGTTGATATCTTTATTTGATTTTAGCCATAAATCCATCCATGAGTGAATATATTTCATATCTTTTTGTGTGATCTACAATCATGTCTATTTTTGGTAATGGAAAGTCATGTTTAAGGTAGGATTTGTTAAGATCTTTGAAGCCAGTGCATACTAGGATATGATTTTCTAGTTTGGAGACAGGAACGATATTGGATATCCATTCTGCATATGTTATGGCTTCGATAAAACCATCCTTAAGTAGCTTTTCCAATCCAGCCTTTATTGACAATGTCATGTGGGGGTGCATCTTTTTCAGTTTTTGTTTGATCGGTTTTACCTTAGGGTATATTGATAGGTGATGCATTATCAAATTAGGATCTATTCTTGGCATATCTAAATATGACCATGCAAAGTTAACTTTATTTTCTTTAAAGAATTGGATAAATTGTTGCATTTCTTCGTTTGATAAGGATTGAGAAATATGCACTAGTTGTGGAGCTTCTGTTGTTCCCAAATTGGTCAGCTATGTCAGTTCAATAAGAAATGATGACCTTTCTTGAAAGTGGTCAGGAAGTATTTCAAATTTCCCATCTTTAGGTGCCTCAAAGATGTTTTCACCTTCAAATATGTCTTTTATTTTTACTATTTTAGGATCTGACACTGCTACTATGTGGTTTTCACCATAAGATCTCCTTTTTTTCTTCCTTTTTCAGAGAAAATTGATATCCTCCACCATCATTATTACACTAGGTTCACTGGTGGAATAAGTTAGGGGATCAATAGCATTCAAGTAGAAATCTACAACATAATCATTAGGAAAAGTGGGTAAGTCGATAGGCTCATTTTGGTTCCATTCAATAATCTCAGGATATAACAAAGATAAGGAGTCATCGAGATTGCTCTTAATTTATCCTAGGGTCATGATCACATTATTATTCAAGCTTCCAACTAGAAAGATAAGGTCTGCAAAGTTACTATCCAAAGGAGTTTTTAGAACACTAAGATATCGATCATCCTCACTAGAGTCATTGTTGATATTATATGAACCAAATCTGAATTGTCTAACGCTCAAGCTTTGTCCCTCTTCAAGTTGATACACATATTTACGAGTTAAATATATTTAAATATCCATTGTAGAATCAAAACATTCATCCCACTCATATTCATTTGAGTCCTTTTCAGTGTCCCCTAACATGTCTAAAACATGTGCGAATGTAATTGTTTCTCCTTCATGAGGATTGATCTATTTTTGTTGATTCTCAAGATCTTGAATAAGTTGTTGTTAAGATGTGAAATCTTCTACTTGATGTAGGGAATTATCTTCTGATTGGTCTTCATACTCTTGGATAGGTCATTTTGAAGTGGAAGTTTCTCCTTGATGGGTAATTCTTTCTCCTTGTACAATAACTACAACCTTTCATATGATATAGGATCACCTTCTACTTCCTCTTCAAATTCATTCTCTTCTTGATCAAGGATTGGACCCTATTGAAGTAAGGGAATTGATTCCTCTTATTCTATATAGTCTATCCCCATTTTGTTTTTTGGATCTCTAGATGTTGTGTTTATTGGTTCAACAATGCCTTCTTTTTTCTTCCCAATAGGTCCTTGTTCTTTATAGCCCATTTGTTACATGATACGTAGACCTTTTCCATATTTTTGGGTAGAGATGTTGACATTTTTGAATTGATTGTGTGATTCTTCCTCACCTCTATATAGCCAATTTAGGACAACTTTCTCTTCATTTTCCTCTACCAATGAAGCCCCGTTGACAAATCGTCCATTATGAATTGCTATAGCTTTATATTTTGAAGCGGTTGAGGATGAAGGTTTACTGTATGTTCTTGGGGAAGCAGGTAGAGTAACCATAAAAGGTAATTAATCCATTTTTATATTCTCTTATTCCATTGAATTTGAGTTTCAACTTCCTTTCAAAATCCCTCAAGGTGGAAACCATGGAACTTTATGCCTTTTGCCCATTAGATGCCTCCCTACTATTTGGCAACATACTATCATGATCTTGTCTTAATTTATTGCAAGAATAACTGATGTATGTTTCTATACTTACCTCAACTCCATTATATGGGAATTTTATGCATTGATGGTAAGTGGAAGGCACTGCTTGCATGTTGTGAATTTTTGGTCTAACCAAGAGTATATTGTATAAAAGAGGCAAATCAAGAACTTGACATTCAACATATTTCTCAATAGGTCCCACTCTGACAGGAAATACAACCAATCATTTAGATGACCTCTCTTCATCATCATATGCCTTTATAGTTATCTTCCTCCTTGGATCTATAGCACTTTCAGAGAATTCTAAGGCTATTAAAATATTTAGTGTACATATATTCAAACCATACCCTCCATCTAACAAGACATGTTTGACATGATGCTTATGAATTAAGACCTCTATGTGCAGTAGTTGCTTATACAAATGATTAAGTTATTTTTCATCTTCTTCTAAAAAAAGAGAGATAATGTGGTGTTATTAAATGACCAACCATGGCTTGAAATCAGCTAACATCTAGATCTTTTTGGATAGTTGTTTCTAACAGGGCAGTTTCAAGAATCTCTTTATGTGTCGGAGAGATCTTGAGCAATTCCAATATTGATATTTGAGCAGGAGTATGTTGAAGTTGATCCACCAACATATAATTCAATGATGAGGATGAGGTGAGATTCTTTGATGTATTAGGTTTTAATGATGTTGGTTGTTTGGATGAGACACCTTTGAGAGTAACCTTTGATTTTCTTCTTGTTACAACATTAGAAGATTCATACTCCTTATCTTTGATGATAATGACATTGAAAAACTACTCATAGGCTTCAATCATATTGATCACATTTTTGTTAGAGTAAGTGTAGTTCACTTTAGCATCTTTAGAGTTTAATTTTCATCCTTTCTCATATTTTGGTAGTGGATCTTTAAATGCAGTGTGATCATCATTAGTTTTATGTCTGTCAACTGTGATTCTTTCATTATCAATTAAGTATTGAATCACATTTTTGAGTTTCATATATTCATTGGTCTTGTGACCTTTATTTCGACGATACTCACAGCAGTGATCATCATTCCACCATTTAGGCTTGATTTGTGGTTCCCATGGTCTTTCTTCTGGTAAAGCGATGATCTTATGTATGATAAGAGTCCTTAATTCGTTATCAAGTGGTTCTCCAAGAGGGGTGAAATTTTCCTTTAGGACCATTTGCCCAAGGTAATTTTTCTTTGTTTGATTCATGATTGCCTTTGAATGTAGATGTAGCATTAGGAGATTTAGCAACTTGGATGTTACTTGAAATATTAAACACTGGTTCTTTTGGTTTGATGTTGGATTCTTCTACAACTCTGTCATTTACTACATTTTTGTTCTTGTTCCAAAATTTAGACTTTTCATTTTTGTTGTGATTAGGATTTTTAGAGAACTTGGTTTCTTTGTAGAGATTGATTTCCCCCCTTCTCACCAAAACATCTTCAACTTTGATACCACTATCCATTATTTGGTCAAAGGTGTTTAGAATTTGCAATTGAAGGGAAATATTCATTTCTGAGATCAAATTGTTGACGAAGATATCCATTTTCTCATTTTCAGGGATTTTTCTAGCATATCTTGCAAATATCCTTCTCTGCCTTTGAAGGAAGGTGACAAAGGATTCCTCATTCCATTGTTTGGTGTTACAAAGATCCAGCATGGTAACACCATGTTTTATGTTATAGGAATATTTTTGGATGAACTTCTTTACTAAATATTAAAATGATATGATACCCATAGGTAGCTTGGAAAACCACTCCATTGATGAACCTCCCATAATTCTCAGAAGTAGCCTCATTAAATAGGTTTGATCATGGATGAACTCAATGCTAAGAGTGCAAAAATATCTTACATGGTCTTGAGGATCATTGTCTTTGGTGTATTTATCATACTTGGAGATTTAAACCTTTGATGGAAATGGTGGTACATGCAAGTCTTTATCAAATGGAAAAGGACATATAGATTCAAGTGAATACTTATTTGACGGTTTATCCTTTTCTTTCTTCATTTCCATGAGTTCGGATTGCATTCCATGAAGTTATTTGGTGAGAATAGATATAGGGGTTTCCTATTCTTAGGTTTTGAGTTATTCAACATCAAAGTCCTTAGGAAGCTTAACTCCCATAGAGACTAGATGCATGTAGTATTTCTCTTTGTCAACAGTAAGGATTCTATCCATCATCTTTTGAAATCCACTATATCGCTGACACTTTCTAAACAATTCCTCCGTTATTTATTCATCACTATCATAACTATCATGATCACTATGATTAATATGATTATCATGGTCATGATGTAAAATCCAATAATTCTCTTGATATGACATGTTTGGATTAGTTTGAGTCCCTTGGCTTGTTTGATTAGGTGATTCCTTATCAAATAGAGGATTCAACCTTGATGTATCTCCTTGGACAAAAGTGATCAATCGATATTGATGGTTATTGTTAGGATTTTGTTAAAAATGGTAATGGTTAGATATGTTATTAACCATGAAAATAAGATAACCTAATGATTGATAGGATATTAATCAATTTTAAAAGGTTTCAAATAGGTGTTGTGTACAAGAGTTTTTCAAAGTTTGATTGGATTTGATGATGATAAAGGATGGTAACTTCATAAATTGAGATGAGGGGTAGATTTTCCCTAATGAGTAATCCTAAAGATTAGATAAAAGGATTGATAAGAAAAGAAAATGTACTAGAAATGATATGAAGCCTCAAAACAATCAAACACACCTTGATGACAATAGGGTTCAATGATCTAATTTTGTGAACTGTGATGACAAAATCTGAAATGGGATTAAAAAGGGTACCTAAAAAATTTAGTGGCTCTGTTATACACTATACATAAATGTACTCTGTGCCAGAAATGAAGAAATAGGATCCCCACTCAAAAATGAAACTTCAACAACCAGAAACGAAGATATTTCACAAAAATGAAACAAGGAATACAAGAAACAAAACTCCTTCCCGTTTATGAATTTTTAGTGACCAAAAATGAAATTTCACCCAAACCCAAGAATTGTTTTGATAGGAAATACAATTATAACCATGGGAAACAAAATTAATTGGACTAGAAACAAAATATCTCAGACAAGAAACAAAATAACACAAATAGGAAACAAAATTTTTGTGACCAAAAATGAAATTCTCAGACTAGAAATGGAACTGTATTTTTCCAGAGTTGGAATGATGTTTCCAGCGAGAAATTTTGATGTTTCAAGTATTTTGAAAGGTGAATTTATGCAGTAAAAGTGACACACACATCGAAAATAGAGTGAAAATACTCATCTTGTCTCTAGAATCCTAACATAGTGTGTATGCTCAATTTTTTGTCAAAAAGTGTTCTTACAAGTTTTACACATGACAAGCACATATAAAACAATCTAACCTCAAAATTTGTTGTGATACTAATTCCATAGGTCCATGCTAAGTATATATGGATCTAGTGTGTATGTCCCCATCAATCTAATGAGTAATCTTGAGCGAAGATGCAGAGAAATAATTACACGTAATTGATCCTTCAAGGAGTGTGTGGGTAGGGGATCCCTTTTGGGGCTTGCCTGAGTTGAAGGTAGTGAAATCCAAGAACCATTTACCTCATTACCATGGGAATAAAAATGGTGAGTTTAAAATCTTCTAGGGGCGACACAACCCCTATGCACTATGGAAAAAGTACCAAGGATAAAAGGTATTAGAGTTGATGAAAACTATCAACCCACAACTCCCAAGAATCACCTGCATGCAAACCTGTCACAAAAAGAGAGAAGCAAAAAAGCTATGGAGGCCAAAAATCACAGATTGATGGAAGAGGAAACATCTTGTGCAAATAAT